>JAXCGZ010000753.1:10000-43057 GCA_037179515.1 Halocaridina rubra
ACTCTTCTTCTGTTACTACGTTTACCATTTTCTATTTATTGTTGGATTTTACATCAACGGACTTTTTCCATTTCGATACAGGCTATAGCCATTAAAATCGAAAAGTAAAGTAAATTCCTTTTGTAAACTTATCTCTTATCTTCATAAATACTAATACAGTAATCCCTCTTTTACCGGAGATCTTCTGCCAAATGTCGTGTCAGGAGGAGTAGAGTCCAAGTAAAGGACAAAGACCCCTCAGGGGGATCTAATAACCAATAGAGATGATAATTTCAAATGCCTCAATGGAGGCAATCTTATTGTCTATAAAGTAATGAAAATCCAGAATGGATATGTCTTGGTCCTGGGTGATGAGCATCTGGGAAAACTCATGACCAGTAAATGCAAAATAATTTTCAATACAAGGAAGTAAGAAAACACCCTACAACCAGACCTTGGGTACTTTACAGTTTTGCGGGCAGCCATGCCGCTCAACGACCTCACCCCTCCGCTCAAGTAAGTAGTTCGACCCTAACCTGTATGATGGGAGTTACAGGGGTGCGAAGCCCCCCTGGCTAAGAGGTTAGGTAAGTATTTTTAGTTAGGATGGTAAAAAATTGTTTCGTATGCCTATTGTCGCCATTTTTGTTGTGTATTCATCCGCCAGGCGCCAGTTCTCTAGTTAGAGCCTAGCGCCATCTATTGGTAGGTTTTGAACATTGGTATGGCCCGCAAAACTGTAGGTGTTCCCAAACCTTGATGCTCTGAAAACAGTTGTGCTTATGGGTGTGGATTCATATGTCACAGGGCATGATTATGATAACTAAGAAATGAAAGTGAAAGTCAAATGACTAAATGAGAACATCAAAATAGAATCAGTCATCAGGATTGATAAATTCGCATCACTTACTCCATTATTCCCATTTCTCTAACTGCTAACTTTGTTGTCAATATTAACTTCCACTTCTCGGTAAAAGTCCAGTATAACTTGCGGCTCAATTCTACCCTCCTCAATAAGGTAAAGTTACTTCGCATTGGAATATTTGTATAGAGTACCGGGGGGTTGGACTTTTCCCCCAGCTAGGAGGTTAGGTTAGGTTATGCCAATGCGAAGTAAGTTTACCTTATTGAGGAGGGTAGAATTAAGGCGACGGCGTTATACTGGATATTTAGCCACTTCTCTATTGTATTCCTCTACTACAACTCTTCCATGATTAACTATTTTCCTTCAGTCTTCCCTTATGTAATACATCTCTAAACTTCCTTATCCCTTCCCTTGGGGAAAAATATATATAAGTTCCTTGCGAGCGATATCCCTTTATTCAGACACAACACGAGGGTCTGCCCCTCTCTTTTGCCTCGCATTCTTTACTTCATTTTCGTGTTCCCCCCCCATTCCTTCCCATCCTATTCCCCTCTCTCTAGTGATGACACCCTGAATAGGACTTAAGTGTTCACTAGAAGCCGTCACTAATTTTCCCCACTATCCTATTCATGCTATCCGATTCGACAGGTATATTTAGTCCAGCCATTATGGAGGTTCTCCATGTCTTTCACTATGACAATCTCTAAATAGGAAAAACAAACTTTCTTATTTTTAACAGTAATCAATCGAAAAGGATTTATATATCCTCTGTCCCCTGGCACTGTTTTGTCGGATATAATTTTTATTTTCCGTCATATTTTGCAGTTACGCCCACCTTACTTTGGAGGTGAAACGTGTTTTTCTTGTGGTTTATTATTATTATTTTCTTTTATGAATATGACCTTGAAAAACGTCGGAAATGTCGCTAACCTAAGAAATAGTAATGGTTCTTCAATGGATGTCACCATGAGAACTGTCGTAAATTACTATTTTTTTTAGGTTATCATATACTTTCCGACGGTGTTCAGTGTCATAATTTTTAATTCAACGCACATCTGAAACTGCATGAAAATTATGATTTTCACCTCCAAGTCAAAACGGGCATGAAAACCTAACATGCAAATTAGCAGCCAAAAATTTGGGAGATTTGCACCACCTAATTTCACTGGACAACTGACAAATACACCTCACTTTGGCAAATGGTAAGTCCCTACTGATTCCAGAATCCTTGATTCCTTAACAGCCGTTACCTGCTAATGTAAAAATAAAAAAACAGCATAGATACGCAATGCGCCTGTCACAGTGTTCCAAATGATATTCGGTGCAGTGTAGCAAGTATATCACAATTGACTCTCTCTCTCTCTCTCTCTCTCTCTCTCTCTCTCTCTATATATATATATATATATATATATATATATATATATATATATATATATATATATATATATATATATATATATATATATATATATATATATATATATATATATATATATATATATATATATATATATATATATATATTTTTTTTTTTTTTTTTTTTTTTTTTTTTTTTTTCTGAGTGTGACACCGGGACAGGCAAAAACTGCTCTAATCATTAAAGGCCCGGGAACGAAAACCACCAAGATTAAGAAAAAGAAAAAGGTTAAGGACAAGGCACAGATGAGGTAATAACATACAAAGGAAAACGACAGACAGAAAAAACAAAGTACAGAGGACCCAGAGATATGGAGGACTAGGCTCTGAGATGACAATAGATCTGCTTTTTGAAGGTTGAAAGATCTTAAGAATTACGAAAGACAGAAGGAGGAAGAGAGTTTCAGAGTCTGGAGGTAGATGGGAAGAAGCAGTCACTCCACCGACCAATCCGCCAGCTACAAATCTCCACACTGTACCTGTGAGATGAGGCTGCTCGGCGAGTGTTACGCAGCCTTGGCAGTGTGGGAAGGATGCAACTTGCGAACTCATCAGAGCAGCGATGGAAGTAGTAGCTACAGAAAAGAGAAAGGGAAGATACCTTACGGCGAAGAGAGAGAAAATCCAGATTAGAAGTAAGAGAAAAATCATTAATGAGTCTGACTGCCTTAGATTCAACCCTATCAAGGAGATAAGTATAAGAAGAAGCACCCCAGATGTGTGAGCAGTATTCTAAGCAAGGACGGATAAGACCTTTAGAAATTTAAGTAGCTGTAAAGAGGAAAAGTAATGATGGAAACGAAACAAAAAACCCAATTTTTTGGATGAAGATTTAGAAATTTGGTTTATGTGATTCTGTAGTGGCATAGTGTATTTTCTTTCTTTATTTGGAGTGTTGTAGTGGTATGATATATGTCTTCTTTATTTATATATTAATTTATTTATTAATTGATATATATATTTTCACTTTATTTATTAATAATTTTGTTGTTGTTGTAAAGTGATCCCTTAATTTTGCTTCTTTTTGTCATAACGAACTGTACATTGTTTTGGTTTTCTGTTTTTATGGCAACACTGACTCTGTATTGCCGCCTTTTTTTCGTGTAGTGTGATATTTTTGGTCTGTTCATTTTCGAGACATAAAAATTGCTTCATAATTATGACTTTGGCCTATTTTGTTACCTTAAATGATATTGTGGTAATCTTGATATCTTGTCAGACTGAACTACAAAGTGGTGACCCCGGAGTGACAAGATATAGGAGTGACAAGATATTTGTAATGGACAAGATATGCCTAAGTGACAAAATTTCTTCAGCATCATACCAGTAGGCAAGGCCTAGGTTTCTTTCAGTATTTGTACTCCAAGATAAGCTGTCATAAACAATGCTCGATTCTGATGATGATAAGTCTAGTGCTGTCAGGCACATAGCAGTGAAAGCCCCTGCATTCATGGACACCTGCGTTTCTGGGTGGTTTTCTATTCTTGAAGCTCAATTTGGCTTAGCTAATGTGAAATCCAGTGAAACAAAATTTTTCCATGTGTTATCTGCCTTGCCCCCTACTGTTGTAGAACGTGTTCCCCAAGACACTTTAAATAGGAGAGACTATGATATAATTAAAGCATACCTCACAAATCTTTTTGAACAGACCAAGCCTGAACTTTTCAATGATTTGATAAGTAATACAGTAATGCATGGCAAGCCTTCAGTTTATTTAGAAGAAATTCGCAGAACTGCTTCTAAATTAGGAGTAACAGATGACCTAGTGAGACATAAATTCTTGCAAGTAGTTCCCAGTAGTATTTCGGCAGTTTTAGCCTCTCAGCAAAATATGGATTTACCAGCTTTAGGCAAGCTTGCAGATGAACTAGTGGTATTTTCTCAAAATAATAATAGGGCTAAACCCATCAATGTTGTTGATCAGTCATCAGTTTCTCGTCAAGCTAGTACATCCCAATATGTATCAATTTCCAAGAATCCACCTGTAGGCCTAGGAGTGCAACCGTTCCATCAAAATCAACGTCCAAAAGTTTGTCGTGCCCATTTATATTATGGAACTGGGGCTAAATGGTGCAAGCCGTGGTGCCAATGGCCGAATAAATCTCAAAATATCCAGATGAAGGATTCTTCTAGAGCGCCGTCCCCAGCCTCAACGTCTAGGTCCTCGTCGCCCGCACGGAATTTTTCTAGTTCGGAAAACTAATAAAGCAGACAGAAGAGAAAATTGTAGCTACGGCCACTTCTGTTCTGCCACTTCTACAGGTTGTAGCCAAAATTAGTTGTAGTGACATGGTCTTCACTGTGGATACAGGAGCAGCAGTCTCCATTATTCCTTATAAGTATGTTTCAGAAATTTTATTAAGGCCAACAGCAGTTAATATTTCTACGGCCACTGGTGAGTCAATAAAAGTTTATGGTGAAATTATTCTTGACCTTGATATTCGGCAGTTGCGCCGTCGATTTAACTGGACATTTGTTGTTGCAGATGTATGTACACCTTTATTAGGTAATGATTTTCTTTGCAATTTTGGATTGTTTATTGATTGTAAGAATAAAACTTTACATGACAATATAACACAATGTTCTGTAAAAGGTGATATTGCAAATCATAATATTTCTTATGTGATTAATAATTTGAACAATTTACCTGATTCTGTACAACAGTTGTTCCAAGATTTTCCCTCACTCTTGTCCAGTGTTAAGCCTCTTACAGCTAATAATTCTTTCAAGAATTCTAATGTTTTTCATTATATAGATACAGGGAGTTCTCCTCCGACATTTGCTAGATGTCTTCCGTTGGCTCCAGACAAATATTCTGCTGCCAAGGAAGCATTTAAACAGTTGTTGGATATGGGTATTGTACAACCCTCTAAATCACCTTGGGCTTCACCCATTCATTTAGTTCCTAAACCTAAGCCAGGAGAGTGGAGAGTATGTGGTGATTTTAGGCAACTTAATACTTTGACCAAGCCAGATAAATATCCTTTACCACATATTAGTAGTGTATCATTAAAGCTTTACAAGAAAAAGATATTCAATAAAATTGATTTGTTAAAAGCCTATCACCAGATCCCTATGAATCCTTCAGATGTTGAAAAGACAGCAGTAACCACACCCTTTGGGCTATTTGAATATTTATATATGCCTTATGGTCTTCGGAATGCCCCTGCCCCTTTTCAACGTTTAATGGACTATTTATTTAGAAACCTTGATTTTGTATTTATTTACCTGGATGATATTCTGATATTTTCAGAGAATACAGAAGAGCACAAGAAACATTTGTCTATAGTATTTGAAATCCTAAGCTCTAATAATCTTAAAATTTCTATTGATAAATGTGAATTCTTTAAAAATGAAATAGAATATTTAGGATATTTGATCACTGCTAATGGTTTAAAACCTGGTTCTCATAAACAGACAGATATTGTTGATTTTCCTAAGCCAGCAGATTCTGCTGCCTTACGTAGGTTTATAGGAATGCTCAATTACTATAGACAAATGGTACCGCATTTTGCTGATGTTATATATCCTTTGACCGAATTAATTAGATTACAACCTAAATCTAAAGAACTAGTATGGAATTCGGAAGCAGAATCTGCCTTTGTAAGTGCTAAAGAGTCACTTAACAATGCTTGTACTATTGCATATTTCACTAGTAAGTGTAATTCTCCACTGCTTCTGGTGACTGATTGTTCTCAAGTGGCAGCTGGAGCTGCGTTACACCAAATTCAGGATGGTAAATTTGTCCCTATTGAATTCTTTTCAAAGAAATTATCAGAAACTCAGAGGTGTTATTCTACTTTTGACCGAGAACTGCTTGCTGCGTATCTGGCTATACTAAAATTTAAACAAGTAATTGAAGGACGTGAAACCGTTTTATTTACTGATCATAAACCCCTTGTTTTTGCATTTAACAATCCTCATACAGCCAAGTCAGATAGACAGCAACGATATTGGTCTTTAATTTTTTTTTCTTTTATTTTTTAAATGTCAAATGTACAATATTTACAATTGTTAAATGATTACAAAATTACATTGGAAAATAGCGAGTATATATCAGATGTTGTACATATCAAGGGTGCAGACAATATTGTAGCAGATTGTCTTTCCAGACCATTACCTGTATCTTCTGTCTCAGTGGACTTACATGATTTAACCAGTATAGCTGAGAGCCAATCCACTGACACAGAAATTCTTAATTACAAAGAGAGATTGAAAATTTTCAAAATTCAGAATCATGACTTATATTGTGACGTGTCAACACCCCATCCAAGACCATTTCTTCCCTTAGCTTGTCGTAAATCAGTATTTCAACTTATGCATAACATTTCACATCCAGGAGTCAAAGGTACGTTGCGCCTTATCAAAGCTAGGTACTTTTGGCCTAATATGGATCGAGATATTCGAAGTTGGACTAAAGAGTGTACTTCTTGTCAGCAAGTTAAAGTGCACCGCCATACCCGTGCTCCTATTACAAATTTTACAGCACCTTTTGGGAGATTTGAAAATGTACATTTAGATATTGTTGGTCCTCTCCCTCCTAGTAAAGTCCATGGCCAGTCTTTTACAGCACCAGAACAATACGTTCTTACCTGTATTGACAGATCTACTAGATGGTTGGAAGCCATCCCCATCACAGATATTTCTGCTACCACTGTTGCTTTTGCTTTTATTAAAGGTTGGGTATCTCGTTTTGGAGTGCCATTATATGTTTTTACTGATAGAGGTGCTCAGTTTGAATGTGCATTATTTCAGCAACTTTCCTCTATAATTGGATTTCATAGACTGCGTACCACTTCATATCACCCTCAATCCAATGGCATGGTTGAAAGATCACATAGAGTATTGAAAGTATCTCTGATGGCACGTAAAGCTGATTGGCTTGCTTCTTTACCAATAGTACTTTTAGGTTTAAGATGTGTCCCCACAGAGTCTGGAGTTTCTCCATTTACTTTGGTAACAGGAAGTATGCTACTTAGTCCTAAAATCATGGTAACAACTGAAATTCCTTCTTTTGCACAACAAAAAGAAATTGTCTCTGAATTTGTATCTCGAATGCGTGAATTAGATTTTTCTGAATCCTCTTATGGATACCTTCATTCATCCTCTGTTAAACCTTATGTTCCAAAAGATCTTGAATCATGTACACATGTTTGGGTTAGAGTGGATCGTGTACGTCGCCCTTTAGAGGCTCCCTACTTTGGTCCACTTGAGGTTGTGGAACGTGGTGATAAATATTTTATTCTACGTCAGCTTTCTGGAAATTTAACTACTGTATCTGTAGATAGATTGAAACCTGCCTCAATACCAAAAACTATCAGTTCTAATGAGACAGAACCTACTGTAAATAATGATTCTGTGCCAGGAGCTGTCAATTCTGATGTGATTGAACCAAGTGTACATAATGATTTTTCTGATTCTAATTCCACAAATGACACAGATTCTGATACATTAATTCCTAGTAGTGCATCTATTCCTGAAAATATTGATAACAAAGATGTTATTGAAGAGAAAATACCTCACTGTTGTAATGAAATCTCGTCGAGTTAGATTTAATCGTAACCCTGATTATGTATATTATTAATTTGTATTTTCGTATCTATGTCTCCACATATATATTATATATCTATATTTTCTATTATCAGTGTTAAACACTAATGTACTCCTGTACTGGCAGGGGAGTGTTGTAGTGGCATAGTGTATTTTCTTTCTTTATTTGGAGTGTTGTAGTGGTATGATATATGTCTTCTTTATTTATATATTAATTAATTTATTAATTGATATATATATTTTCACTTTATTTATTAATAATTTTGTTGTTGTTGTAAAGTGATCCCTTAATTTTGCTTCTTTTTGTCATAACGAACTGTACATTGTTTTGGTTTTCTGTTTTTATGGCAACACTGACTCTGTATTGCCGCCTTTTTTTCGTGTAGTGTGATATTTTTGGTCTGTTCATTTTTGATACATAAAAATTGCTTCATAATTATGACTTTGGCCTATTTTGTTACCTTAAATGATGTTGTGGTAATCTTGATATCTTGTCAGACTGAACTACAATTCCTCCAAGACAATTTAGAGGCTATATGGATTCCTAATATGTTGATAGAATTAAGAGGGTAAATTTCGTTAGTTTCGAAGAAAATAGGGTTATCAGGAGGAGAAGTTTATGAAGAGAGAGCTAGAAATTGTTTGGAGGCATTGAATTTAACTTAATTTTGAGCCCCACTCAGATTCCCTCTACAAATCGAAGTTGAGAGTAGAAGAAAGAGTGATACGAGACTGATTACGAGTAGCAGATGAAAGTTGTGAAGAAAAGGCAGAGGAAAAGTGAAGGGTAGAATCACCAGCAAAGGCATGAAGAATAGAGGAAGATGAGGATTGTAGATAATTGATGAAGAGAAGGACAGAGTAGGTGAACACAGGTTTGAGTCAAATATCTAAGCACCAAAGTGTAAGTCTTTTGTTGTTGTTAAGATGATCCCATACAGCAAAGAGAGAATTGTGTTTCCTTGGTCAGCATAGAGCCCTACAAAAAGCACACAATACTTCATAAATCTGCAAGTTGAGCCCACGAGAAAATTTGAGATGACAAATATGTTGGAGCCTTCAAGACGCCCTCACAGCCATGGAGTTATGAGCAACTCGGTATTCCTGGTCCGCTGTTGAGGACTTGATAGTCGGATAAATCCAAGTCTTGACCCCCGTGCTTGATCTTACTGTCATATATGACCCTGCAAGAAGCTTAAGTTTCCTTTGGCTTAGCTCTCAGTCATAGGGTCATACAAGCTTCCTCACTACATCAAGGTATTGATCCATAGAAGGTAATAAACTTAATAAATATCCTAAAACGGGAGCTAGTTTAGTAATTTGCAAATCATTATCATGTGTTCATATATTTTGTAAACATTATGAGAATGAAGGATATGTATAGCAAGCTTGTTTTCTCTGTAAAGTACTTTGATGTAGGACCAAGCATATTTTAAGCTGCTTTTAGGAATAAAAATTTCTTGTAATTTAGTGTTACAAAGTTTACTAATAATGAGAGACAGGTTTTACCATTTCACTCATGTAAACTTATACTATCAAGTTAATGACTAGAATTTATACTATTAATAAAACAGGCCATTAAAATATAATTTTAAGGTCCACATACATTCATACACTGCTGCGATTTCTGTAACAGTGTACAAGATTAAAAGACAAATGTGTAACCATAAATATTTATTTCACATACTATAAAACAATAAGTTTACATAAGAGCAAAGAAATATATTTAAAAATGACTAGTTAAACTCCTATAATTATGAAAGAGCATTACCATATTAACAAGATTTTGTAACTAATCTGAAATACCTTGCATCCCTCCTTCTAATGTAAACTAGTGGTCAAAATTACTAGAAAACCAGGGCTTTAACAGATTCTTAAAGATATAATTCAAAATCAAGCTCTGGTTACGGTAGTAGAGAAACTACATTAATAGTGCCACATAAAATATTTAGTAATGATCATTTGCATATTAAAGAGAAAAATGCCTTGCTGTTCAAACTTATAGTTCTGTGATTTGAGTAAGCATCTATTTCGATAAAATGTATCACTCATGTATGAAAAAAGTATTAACAGACGAAATTGGAACAAGTCTTCTGAAATAAAAATGTATATGAAGGTACAATGTCATTGAATATACATTTTAAATCATCAGAACACCCAGTCCTTAAGCAGTGTGCAAAAATAAATCCTTTTCTTCTGTCTGCATAAACACTAAATGATCAGATGAGGGTCTTATACATACAGATCAGAAATCTTGAATATTCCAAAAATGATACTCTCAATTCATTCTTACACCACTTGCCTCTATTAGGAAGTATATAATTTTTATATGTTCTTCTCTATCAGGCAGGAAAATAATAGAAAAATCAGTTGCCAATTAGATATATCTTGGTTATTCTTTTTCCCATATAAAGCAACTGTTTATTTGAAGTAGAATTGAAAATTATATTTAAACACCTAATTGTTTTAGTGGTGCTGTGGTAAGAAACCTACCTATCATTTCCTGATGTCTTTAGAGGCAATAGAACGAGATATCCCTGGTGTCAGAGGAGAAAAAAATTTTATAATCCTATTTTCAGGGTGTAAAAAGTCCCTACTAGAAGGGATAGGGAAGCGGAGAGAGTTTTGGCCTTCGCATCATATCTGAAATATTTTTTAGCCAAAAAACATCTTGCAGAGTACTTTGATCCCTTTCTACCTCATGTAGCATCTTTGTATATACAACACATGCTCCTGTTGTGTTTGAAACATCATATGTTTGACATTCAAGTTCTCAAGTCTTAACAAATCACTCCTTGGAATACTTAGAAACTGAGAGAGCACTTCATTTGCTTTGAAGCTCAACTCTTAATCTATATCTAGTGCATCATTTTTCTGTTAAGGAATGATACTGCCTTAGCATGGCTGCAAAAGGATACCTTTTCAGTGACTTGCTGAGAAACTGCAATATCCAGTGTCTTAGGCAGAGTAGAGTCTGGAAACGCTTGGTATAGCAAGGTGCTACATTGATTCTGCGGACTCATGTCTTACCTCTCATTCCTTTCCTCCCCACAGTCACTATGCACATCTGTGTATTCTGGACTCTTATGGAAGGCCTAAGTTAAAAGGTGCTTTTGCAGCACAGAATGGGAGGCAGTGAAGGTATGGTTCAAGTGTGTACATAGAGGCAAGATGGTACCCAGTGAGCACTCTTCTCTATCTTAAGGTTCCCAGACACGGTGCAATTTGACCTAGAGACCACCATACAGATTTGGTTGGGTCCGACCAGATTGGATCATCTATGGGCTGATTGTGGACCACAACCAGCCCACAGACGATACAATCTGGTCTGATCCAACCAGAAATGTCCAGTGGTCTCAAGACCATATCGTACCATGTATGGGCACCGTAACGCTCTGGAAAACCATGAGGTAATAGTCTTTCATCATTTACAGTGTAGGAGGGATATAAAGCCACGTTATACATAAAACAATGCTAATCTGCAGAGTATTTATGATAAAATATGGGAGTTTTATGAGAATCCTTTCATCCTTTACAAAAGAATATGTACAACACTGTCTTTCTTAACGCTAACTCCTTTTCTGTAGTCATAATGAAGTAATGAAAAAAATCAGCTAATACTGTCGAGCACATTTAAGCATTATGCAGTGCAATATATAAATGTTTTCTAGATAGCTTTCAAGATGTCATATTGATTTTTCTTGAAATTTAAGGCACAGAATCATATGGTCACTTGCTTAGGTAACAGAAACATAAAATATGAGACAGCAAAATATCATCACATTCACATCTACTGGTACATTGTTCTCTCTCGTCGCATATCTGTTCTCATATGTATTCTTCAATTGGAATCGGTGGGTATATACAGGGTTAGAAATGAGCAGGAGGCAAAGAGGGGATTTACACTTGGAAAAAGAAAAAAAAATTGAGGATCACAGCCATTCAAATCCATTTTGCGGAGGAACTGATGTTACAAATCTACAATAGTACAGAGGTTTAATAAAATACAGTTTCATGATCACTGCACACTATTCTTATGCAGTGCTGTGAGGAGTGTGAAAATATACCTACAAAACTTTCATAACTATATTCAGGCAATCTTCACATTATTTTCAAAGTTCTCCGTAATACTGTAATAAACAGCGTTTGAACTCCATTTTTTATTAATGAGTATTCTTGGTAAACAAAGCCAGCACAAAATGCCTTATATTGTATTATTTTGCCTGAGAGTCTATATATAGAGTAGCATCACATTCATGAAACTGAAACATCTATAGTGAAAATCTTTTGTAACTGCTTTACTTCAGGTGTTTTGACACTCCTGGTATCTGTTCAAGAGAACCTCAATCTGTCCATCAAGTTTGGGCTTTTGGGTCTGGTTTTATCATCGTCTCTCTGAACCAGAAGGCGCTTTGAAACTTTCTTGAGGAATGAACAAGCAACTTTATCTCCTGTCCTTAAGTGCAAAGCCCGCAATGACTTGTAACCTGTATCAGAAAGAATATCACCATAATCTGATTTTAAAAAAATGTGAAAAGAAGTTTCCACTACTTAATTGTTTTATTAAAGATACCAAAGCTTTAATGTTGAAATTTATATTCCTTGACCTAAAAGGCTAACACACGCTCTCTCTCTGGTGGTAAGAAGAAAGGTTTCAGCAACTTTGGCACTTGCCTTCAATTAAGTCACAGGTTATAAAGGTAATTCTGTGATATGACTGAAGGGCAAGAGAATTTGGGTAGCAAAACCTGCTTAGGCTCTTACACAAGCGAAAAGAATTCCTCTTGAAATAACTTCAGAGTCATAACCTGGAATCCTAATTCTACCATCAACCAGAGCTAAGTGGTACAATATCTAATTTCAGCGGATGTAACCTTAAATATCATGGTAGTCTTCCTGTTGGGTAGCATGTGCTTAAATTTAAAATATCTTTTACACAGGTCTCTCTCCTTCCATCACACAATATTGATAAAGAACTTATCTGTGGTCTCCTTTACCTCTTCACTTTTCATTATTTACTTCTGTTTCCTCCAATCACTTGTGTTCTATCAAACTCAAGTACTGTATAAATTCAACTCCAACTTTTAACCTACACATAAGCTTTCGTAGCTTGAAATAACTGGAATAATTTTACCTCTATTTACTTAGTTCTCAAAGTGTGAAGCTTATCATTATGTACTTATCACTAATCAGCTACATAGTAATATGATCACACATTTAACTATCATCTCTCTCTCTCAATGCTTAGTCTTACTCCAATTATTCCTACACTGGCCTTCATATCATCAACTATGGTTGCATCTCATGATTTTGTCAAAATCATATAAACATGTCACAGCTATTGATAATATTGCCAGTAAGTCTAAGTAGATCCATACAACCTCCTCTTCATCTACAGCCACTTAGTACATCAGTAGTTCTCTTTTCCTTAATATTTACAAAATAATACTAAACTCAAACAGTAACGATATACTAAGGAAGTGATTTCCTTAAGGAACTTTCTTCAACTGAAACATAATATAAGACGTACCCAAAGATCTTTGTTCTTACCTATATCGAGTCCTGGAGTGGTCATCTTCAGGTATGTATTGGGGACAGTGTGAACCAGAGAAGAGTCCACAACTGGCAGATTTACCAGTGGCACTGCAGCTTCTCCAATAAAGGTATTGGAACGTCCTAAATTATAGTCCTTAAGTGTAAACAGCAACAAACCTGCTTGTACCCCATCGTCGCTTTTGGTTAAGTCACTGAAAGAGGAGACATCTGTTAATGACACATTCCTGGAAGCGTGACGTCTCACAAAGGAGATCTGATTGTGTGAGAAACTACTGCACACTAAGAAATTCTGCTAGTCTTGCAGTAAATAAATGTATTAAAACAAAACATTACAAGCAATTTTATGAACTTCCCAGAAAAACTGAAAGCAAGAGCAAAAGCCCCTAGTCTCTCAAGTATTATAAGAAATAGGAGTATGTACCAAAAAAAAAAGTATGCAATGGTAGAATAATACCAGTTATGGAAAATTTTAAGTATCTAACATATCAATTTAAAACTAATATGCCATATTACCACAGTAAACACTGAGAAGGTTAAGCTATTTAACATCTATGTTACTACATACAAGATGGCAATATCCTCTCCTGACGATACTTGACACAGACAAGTTGGTACAATCACCAAGTACAGCTATCTTTTTGGAACATACGTCAAAGATATACCAATTAATAATCAAAAGCCTAAGGCATAACTTTGCTGTTTAGCTTTGGGACTATTTTGGCTCTGTTCACTAAATACGGCATCTGCAAGATTTGTAAGCTTGACTGTTAAAGAGTTTCATCTTTTCACATATGATAATGTGTTTATTTGATCACTCTTGATGCCTATACAGCAGGAATATTAATTACATGCAGAAACAAGCTATATGTGAGGTTGAGAAGAAACAGTAGATGAATTTATGCATTTAGAAAAGTGTAATCATTCCCTTGCTTAGGAGTTAGGCGAGAGGTTTCTTTCTTCTTTCATACCTTCAGTAATACAGTTGGTAGCACCACAGCACACTAATTATGTGCCCTAGGTTCGAATCCCAGCCAGAGGCTAAAATACTTTTCATGTTTCACATATGATAATGTGCTTATTTGATATATATATATATATATATATATATATATATATATATATATATATATATATATATATATATATATATATATATATATATATATGTATATATAATAAATTAAATTATTTTAAATCTTACTATTCAAATGTTTCTTCGTAGACGGCAGGATCAGCACGCCGTTGGGTTCTAGTTTTACGGAAGGTAGCCGAAGGGAACCACTCTTGCGGGACTAGCTGAACTTTGACATACGAATCCACAGGTTGACTGTGAAATTGTGGATGAAGACCACCGCTTTTTGAGCTAATGCTGCTAGTATCGCCATCAGTAACCATATCACGTGCCATTATCACTTCCACTATCAATTTCCCAAGCCGTGTGAAGAGAACCTGCAGAATTCAATGCCAGTTATTTTTAGTAGCAAGTTTATAGAGAAGTAGGTATGGGGTAAATAATTTACTTAATTAAATAACTTTAAAATTTAATGAATAAACTTATAAGAAATGAATCAGAATAGTGATTTCCTCTTGAGGTTAAAAGCAGATCAGAACAAAACGTTAACTTGTACCCAAACACAACACCTTAATGGTCATGTAGGACATATACATATTGGTGAAAGCCTATTCATTCTATTATATAGCTTGAAATGACAGCAATCGCCTTTGGAAAGTGGTGGCCATGCCAAAACATACGTCCTCCAATTAAAACTCACACTCTTGCCACCCCAATTTGCCCACAACCACACACATTCAAAGACACACATACTTAGGTTTTGGCTATCCAAAACAAGAAGTTGAGTATACTTTACCTCTCACAGCTCATTTACTCTCTGCAAAATCCTTTCTTTCTCCTGGTGCAAGAGACAATAATAGTACCTCCATGCCATACAAGTCAACTAAATGGGGCAAATCTAGAGCACCAGAAATCACTCTCTTGGTATACTGAGAGATCAGTTTCACGTCAGGGACTCCCTTTTCTATTAACGGCTAAGAGAGTATCTTCTTGCAATGGATTTTGCTTTTGGCAAGTGCAACAATTACCCTGAGTGAATGCCTTTTCTAACCTCAGGCCGTGGTGTGCCTCAAACCCACGACCTGACGAATCAGAGTTTTGAACATTACCACTTGGCCACGACAGCCAATGCAGAGCCTACTATGAAATACATAAATCCCAGGTAGAGGCCTCAAGTTAGCAGGCTGGCAATATCTGCATTCAGTGAATAAGAGAAACAGGCCTTTAAAATACCGGTACTAATCCCATCACTGCCTCTTATCAGGAGCATTCCAGTGAGATATAGTAAAATTGGCAAAGGCTGAGAAAGCAATTGCCATCTCAATGTGTTAGTCTTCCTATGGCATGCAAGGAAGGTAGCTATTTTAATTCTTTCTACCCCATCAAAATGGATAGTCCTAGTAATTGCAGCTCTTAACACAGAGGATATATAAGGGTGGAATTCTAAGTTTTGTACTTATAAGGAACTATGAGGAGTGGTTGAGGTACGTGTGGATTGTGGTGAATGCGTGCTTTTTGGCTCGGCCACCCCCTAACAAGGGGGAATGGGGCCATGTATATAACAGATAGACTTATAAACTTGGATAAGTAATAATAGCCCCTCTCCATAACTCAAGGCTCACCTTCACTACTAGCTGTCCTTTTGAAGGTATGCTCGCCTCAGATTCCTCTTCATGGCGCTCCTGATAATATTTAGCAATCAAGGATTCAGTGGACATCCTCAAGCTGTCGAGGAGCTCAAGAAGGCCAATATATTCTGGAAATGAAAGCAATATCAATGGATAACTTAGAAAAATAACAATAACAATAAATTCTAATATTTTTATTCCCATATGCAATGACAGATTCCATATATTAAGGGATATATAATTGATTCTGCAAGGTTTCAATATACAGTATTTATTCTTGCCTCTTCTATCACTAGTTTTCACTGAAAAAGGGGAGGATTTGTCGTTCCCTTTCCACAAGGGAAGAACTCTCTTTCTCTCTCCCATTACCAGGGAAACTTTTAATCACACTGTTCAAATATTAGATTTTTTTTTAGCACAGGGGAGATTAGAAACATTGAAAGGGTTACTATGAAAGTCAAAACTAGTTTTATAAAAAAATTTTAACTCAGACTGGCTTTCCACTATAAACAATAAGGTAGAATGTAAGAGTTTCCACAATACAAAAAATATTAACCCTGACATCAATATATAAAATCTGTTACATTTCAGTTTTAATGTATCCTCTCTTAATATAAATTAAATACTCCTAAGCACTTTAAGAATTACAAAGCATATATATCTTCAACTAAGGCATATCACTCACCTTTAGTACGGGCTTCCTCTCGATCTAAACCGATACCTTCGTCAGGAGAGAAAAATTTGAGTGTGGCTTCAAGAATGTCGTATACGCCTCCAAAATACGATGCTTTCCGTCTCTGAAGCAGATGATTAAAGGTTTTGTTATGCATGTTTCCTTTCATGTATTCAAGTACCCTATCACAATGATTTCAGGGAGTCTGGGACACTACTCATTTCCCCTCTGTGCTAAATGTAAATTCACATATCTCTCTTAATTAAAAGAAAAATGTATAGAAAGAACAAGCCCATACGTACATCTTGATTTCTCTTTTTAACAATGTATCACAAGCTGCTGAAGGGCCTGAACAATTACAAGTGAAATCACAGGAATGAGAAAGCTATGTTTCAATTCACTTTCGCCATTTTCAACTTGTCTCGTCTTTAGGTTGTTTTGTATAAGAAAAGCTCCCAGGCCCCCATTGAACCCTTAGGCCTGGTAATAATGTACCCACTATGCCCCTCTCTAAGAGGTGCTGCTTATAAGAAATAGCAAATGATCTAAACCTCTCTTTTTGACCGTATGGATTGTGAAGGCCAAGGCTTATAGCAATATACTAATTTTACTTCCTGAATAATCATCTGGCTACATCACTGCAACATTCAATAAGGATGAATACCAAATTCCTTTCCTAGTTCATGTAAAATAAACATAATCCTGTTTTGTCTGCAATTAAAGATAAGTAAAAGAAATGAAGGGCTTCAAGTACCTCTGCATTTCTTGACACGTTGTCATCAAAAAGAACCAGAAGCACCTCCCAGAGATTCCACAAGAACCGCTGGAAGTTCAAAGTGTGTAAGTGGTTGTGAAGAAGCTGGATAGCTGGGTCTAGTTCTTGGTCTAAAAGAGCAACTTCACTCTGAGCTTCACAAGCATCATTTAAGGCTCTCTCCAATGATGGCTTCATCTGTAACAAAATAAGTTTACTGAATGACTATTCTTATCTTTTCCTTGTACCAGTATAAAGAATTGGGAAAAATTACGGAGACATTCCTGTATGGATATCCATAAACAGCTATTATCACAGAATAATGACTGACTTCATAGTAAATGATTAGCTTGGAGGTTTAAAGTATTACAGAGTTCTTCCTTTTTCAAGTCATAGGATGCAGAGTATTAAAGATTTTTTGCAATATGAAAACTTCAATATTTCATTCTATTATATCCTTTCATATAATAAGTGACAAAAGAATTTTTTTCCTATTATAACACTACAAAACCTTGGAAGAGCTTCTCATATCTATTTGAGTTTGTTTATCCAAAGATAACTTGAATAGTTATTATTCTTTGAACAAATTTCCATTTACCAAATAAGTGTTTCTTATGATCATGAAAATTTCATTCTATATTAGTTACAGTGCTTATATACTTTATTATAAGGTATCTTTCAATTTCATTATTAATTAGTGCAGCAAAGAAATATTAAATGTTTAACAAACCTTGTGTATCACCGTTTCGATAAATTCATTGACTTTAGTTTCCATATTCTCTGTCGCACTCATTATCAGCCTTTCAACCGTAGCTTCCAACTGAGAGGCGGCATCTGGGCTACCAGATCTCCGGATTTTTTCCAAAGTGGTATCAAATCCAAAGTGACCAGGAAGGCCTGTCAACTCCCGTCTTATCCTCTCAATATTATTAAGGCCTATGCATATCTGTGTGAAATAAAGAAACTCAATTAGAACTCTAACTTAACTATTATATACGTTTTACAAGATGCCATATCCCGTTGAGGTCTGCAGATGTGAAGAAAAAAAGGAGACATCAGGGTTATGGTAATTCAAATTTCTTAATGATGCATGTTAATGTATTTGGATATGTAAATTTATACATATGACAGTGAATGTAATATTCTACTTCAAACCTTTTCGTCCTAAATTGCAATATGGTCAAATTATAAACAAATCTTGCTTTAAAACTCCAGGTAAGCAAAATGTGATAACAATTACATCAGAAAAGTGTCACGAATATTAAATATTATTATAAATGGCAAATTCAACAAGTACCATACAAGAGGTGGCAATTTATACATGATTATTTCAGTTATTGTATTTGCAAAGTATATGAATGCCTTTAATATGTTCTCAGAGAAAACTGGGAAGAAAATTATTTCCCCTTTTAGGTAGGTGGTTAAACTTTCTTTATTCTGTTGTAATATCTTGCTATTAATTTCCCCAACCCTGTTCATTATGGCTGCAGAATGCAGAATGTAAGGAGAAAACTCAGATATCCTTGATATATGTACATACGTTTCATAGTTCTTGATATTTGTGGATATGCCCTGGGTACATTTATGCATGAAGTGATTTAAAATGATAACTTACTTGTTGTGTGATATAAACTCGACTGGTATTGGTTTGCCTGTGGAACATGGTATCCACTTTCTCTCTCAGAAGGTCGCAATAGTTTGTTCCGCATGAACACACGTCTTCTAGAATTTTGGCTAGAAGCACTGCGCTGTGCTCAGGATCAGGCCATGAAAGCTTCAACCACCATATTTTAACCTGTTCATAACATAAGAAATCAGGAAAAGGAACTTTTGAATATGTGGTTGAAAAATAAACTAATGCTTCAATATGATGTTAAACATATTGCTAATGTAATACAGATTAGAATAAAAAAATATTAAAAAGTTAAATAATTATAAAGTAATAGGATGAAGCACTCGGGAGTCAGTGTACTTACATCATGGAAGATGCCAGTCGTATCAGTAGCAGAAGAACTGAAATCGCAAAATACATCAACCGGCTCAAAGTTATCTAGTTCAACAGCTTTCCTAACCATGTCTTTCGCTCGAAACACAGCTAATTCAAGCCATCTCATGACACCTTTGGAGAACCATCTGTGATATTCCCGAACTCCTGATTCAGTGCGAGCATCAGTGGGCAAATACTCACTAAACCTAAAAAATAAGGCAAATTAGTGTGAATCATACATACTGCCTTCTCTCCCCAGGGTCAGTAAGGAGGCCCAAGCAGTGGAAGAAAACTGCATGCTTAAAAAAAAAAAAATCGCTGGTATCTCTTCATAATATTTTGCTCTATAAGATACTTATGTATGACGTATATAGTGGGCAAGACTAAACTGTTATCATTGCTATATACCCTGGCAATACAAGGGCTTGATTTCATTCTAAAAACAAACCCTTACAAAATATAGAAATATGACTCAAAACCATAGTCACTACAATACTCACATACTGTACTTATAAGGCCTAAAATAAATATATAAATTTTAATTACAACTGTACTGTACTAACAGCTTAGGCACTTACATATGTAATCGTCCAAGGTTAATATATAGCTGCCATAAAGAAGTGCCAACTTCCAAGGCATATTGGACATTAGAATCAACTGTATCTTCTTGGTGGTGAAGTAGGGGCATTCTGTTGTAGATGTTCATAAGCAAGGGTCGGACGCAAGGGTTGATCTTTTTGGAGATCATTAAGTATGTTATCTGCATGTACGGAATGTTCATTTCCCTAAGAAAAAGAAGATAAAAAAGTATATTTATAAACATAAACTGGAAATGAGCAAATCCATAACCATTAATAATAATGTTAATTTCTCTTAGGGTGAGAAGATATAGAAGTAAAAATATAAACATATAATGGAAATAAGCAGTTCCATAATCTAATGATTCACATTACAATATAATTTTGAAGAAGCTATGAGCACTGCTGAAAACAGAACTCTCAGACTATTGTCTTACTTCATAAAGGCAGGATTATAGAATGATGTAGCTTGACTGAGGAAAGCATTAGCTTCATCAACAATCTTAATGACTCTAGTAATTTGTTCGTCAGCAGTTTTGACACCGCGGAGCTGCTCTTCCACCAACAAAGTCCACCTGAGAGGAAGATCAAAATATAAAATCTAGAACTTTATTGGACACAGGAGTCAAACAAACATGAATTTGGATTGTAGAATCCACCTGAAACTTAAACAAACATAAGCAAATTGACACTGGACGTAGAGTAACTTTGAGTCAAGAAGAGTCCATATATGACTTAATAAAAATATACAATATACAAATTTGACTTGTAGGTATTAAATAACAAATAATTTGTAATGCAAACTACAGTAATTCAATACTAAATTAATTACAGTAATTACAGTACAAATAATTTCTCTCTCTCTCTCTCTCTCTCTCTCTCTCTCTCTCTCTCTCTCTCTCTCTCCTCTCTCTCTCTCTCTCTCTCTCTCTCTCTCTCTCTCTCTCTCTCTCCCATGTTTTTATATCTTAATGCCTTAAAATATTAGTCATAAATAATCAAACACCAGTAAGTATGTAACGACTGTGCTCTTGTAGTATTAAGTAAGGTTATGTGCCCTAAATCCAATACTAATAATGTAAAGTGGCTGTATTTTATTCCCAAACTATAATTACATAAGTGACCTTGACTGTACCGTCTACAGGCAAACAAACTAACAAAAAAATTAATATTCAAAATAAAATTCAAAAGAACCTTAACCTACGTTTGCACTATCAAAGAAATTATGACGGGTTTAAATTGGGGACCACTGTAGTATAACCGGAAGTGTGCTCGAATCAGATGGTGAGGGACCCACGCTCAAGCCCACGACAGGGCAGTAGGAAGGGCATCCAACCTTAATTCCCAAGCTTAAATCAATCTGTGTTTACCTCATAATGGAAACTTATAGTGACCGTTATATAAAATTAAGGGTTCAAAGTCTTATCAACAAATTGGTGAACATACCAGTAATAAATTTTGCCACTGAACAAATCCTCTGCCTCTGCCCTAAGGAAAAATCTTATGTTTTTCCTTGATTATTTTTAAATATTCTACATGCAAATATTCATAATCTAGGAAAGCATGAGCAGAGTACTTTGTTTATTATTACTTGCATAATATCAATTGAAAGAAATCTAATGCTGGATTATAATAAACATCTGTATTTCAATACATATATAAGCCCGAACGACAAAATTGCTTACCAGTTCTTTGAATGGGCATTAAAACAGGAAGTTACTAGTTCATGAATATTGGATATGCCTTCTTGGTCCAACAGCTCACGAGAAGATGTATGGGTTTGTAGACAGTGCAATGACCTAAAAACAAAAAAGGTAATTTCTAAATATATCTGTAGAAGTTTTAACTCCTGGCAAACATTAAATTTTACATATATATATATATATATATATATATATATATATATATATATATATAATATATATATATATATATATATATATATATATATATATATATATATATATATATATATATATATATATATATATATATATATATATATATATATATATTAATATATATATATATATATATATATATATATATATATATATATATATATATATATATATATATATATATATATATATATATATATATATATATATATATATATATATATATATATATATATATATATATATATATATATATATATATATATATATATATATATATATATATATATATATATATATATATATATATATATATATATATATATATATATATATATATATATATATATATATATACATATATGATATATATCTATATATATAATATATATATATATATATATATATAATATATATATATATATATATATATATATATATATATATATATATATATATATATATATATATATATATATATATATATATATATATATATATATATATATATATATATATATATATATATATATATATATATATATATATATATATATATATATATATATATATATATATATATATATATATATATATATATATATATATATATATAATATATATATATATATATATATATATATATATATATATAATATATATCTATATATAATATATATATATGTATATATATATATATATATATATATATATATATATATATATATATATATATATATATATATATATATATATATATATATATATATATATATATATATATATATATATATATATATATATATATATATATATATATATATATATATATATATATATATATATATATATATATATATATATATATATATATATATATATATATATATATATATATATATATATATATATATATATATATATATATATATATATATATATATATATATATAATATATATAATATATATATATATATATATATATATATATATATATATATATATATATATATATATATATATATATATATATATATATATATATATATATATATATATATATATATATATATATATATATATATATATATATATATATATATATATATATATATATATATATATATATATATATATATATATATATATATATATATATATATATATATATATATATATATATATATATATATATATATATATATATATATATATAATCTATTACACACAATATGAGAAGTAATAATCTTAAATATCATTAAGTACCAGAGAATCATAGCAAATAATTTTATACAGAACTGAGAATATGTTACAAAAATATGTAAAGAATATATATACAGTACATGCATATGCGACACATTTCAAATTTTAGTGAAGGGAAAGTTTAGTTGAACAGATGTGTATCATACTGAGGCATCAGAGATATGTGTATGCTATTTGGTAGCTACTATGCGACAAGAGAGAATTCCACACCCAACTTCAAGTGTCATAAGAGCCAACTAAACTAGAGAGGGAAGCAAAAGGATTGCAATTCCTTCCTAATTTTTTTTCCTTGTCATAAAAACATTTGATATATCAGGGGAGCATGTACAGAGTATACTGATGTCATGCTTCATCCCTTTTATAATCAGTTGTGGCTACCCTAGGAATGGCTAGATGTTAAAAAATATTATATATTTAAGAATGCATCCTACTTCAGATTGTAAGTGAGTTGACTCTGTGCAAGGACACCAGATTAAGGTGTTAAAATATTGAATTTTAAGACTGCATATTACCTAAGAATATAAGAGAACTGATTCTTTACAAGGAAACCAGATTTAGAGTTTAAAAAACTATTAAATATAAAATATGCATCTTACTTAAGAGTGTAGGTGAACTGATTCTGCGCAAGGACGCCAGACGTTGAAGGAAAGTTAACATGAAGGTCCCTCAAGCATTCAGTGTGAGCTCTCACGAAGTACGAAAGCGAGGAACGCAATTCGGAGAGTTCCTCTTCTTGATACAGATCTATTGCCAGGGCCGCTTGCACCTTGTGAAGGAGGGAAAGAATCCAAGCAGCGTTTATGTTGGTCAATCGACAACTCACTAGCCACCACGACAATTGCATCTGGGCGTCAGTCAGGCCTAACATGATAGCATGCTGTGCCAAAGTGGCTGTTGCAGCTAGGCTTAATCTGCCACTCCATGGAGGGGACCATTCCTGAAAGGAATGTAAACAAAATTCGAATTGTACACTAATATGTCAAAGTATCATAAACCTAACAAGTTATGGCAATGCATTGCTCAGGAATAGAGTAAAATTTAATCTACAACTTATCTTCCAACATGAATACAATAGCTTGCATGCTTCACTAATTTTGTTACATATTGCATGTCAATAACATCATAAGTTATGCAAAATATTCTTACTCTCTCTTCTGACATTGTACAGACATGAAAATTTTTCATAATTAATAATCATAACCATAGAATAAGAGACTGCACTCAAATCTATCAACAACTAAAAGAAAGTTAATTTGTATTGCAATGATTCTTAACTAATGACAGATTTTAGTTTCAAAGATCACTATTAATGTTAGGCAAAAATTACTATTCAGATGAAGGAAAACCTGAACATTCGAAAATAGGAGATAGTTTTCTTTTTCTCAAATCATACCAGCAATAAACACACTATTTATACATCAATATTAATTACAAAATGTGTAGATTGAGAGGAAACTTTATTTGCAAATGCCAAACAAAAGTTACAAAAGATGAAATTACTTGAAAACCGCAGCACCTTTAAAGAATATGAGGTTGGCTAAACCTTTATCATAAACTATCTATTTATTTGTATGAAGCCAAGACAATTTTATACTGTAGAGAACTCGTTCAAGGGGCAGGACAACCTTTCAGCTTTTCCTATCCTACTTTTATTATCTCTTCGGCATATACCATCCCATTTTACCAATAACACTTATTTATCGCCTAGCCTCTGCTATCAGTGTTATAACTCTTGAATATACGTCCGTATCTTCTTACAATACCCTCTTCTATAACGTTAATAATGCCCTACCACTCAGGAATCCCTTCTTCATATATTCCATTTGCAAAGTTTAATCAGATATCTTACAGTATTCTTCTTACATACTATATAGCACAGCTAAGAAAAGGGTTCAAACTGAGAAGCACAATAAGCTGTACATATTTTATTTTTCAATATTATGACCAAGAATATTTTTCCTTTGCAAAGCATTTTCAGATTTTGTAGTCTGCTATTTACAAAGACTTTCCTCTTCCTGCATTTGGTACTTACACAGTTTCTTTCACTTTTTACTGTAATAATCACAGTCTTATTCTAATTCCATTGCCTTTACTTATGTCTCTCCGCCAAAACACTTAAATTGCATTTTTTATATTATTTTTCGACAACAAGTCTTGACAAAACCTAATGCAACATTCCACCTAGACTCATTTTCCGTGTACCTTTCCTTCATTATTCTTTGCCATTAACATATGCTTTACCACACATTTTCTTGATACTTAAATTCATGCCTACTTCATGTGTACTATCAGATAGTGTAAAAAATTATGGTTTTTTAAGGTATACAAGAATAATGCATTCAATTCCCCAATGAGAGATCATTTATCATTACGATACAGCAACAACCACTAACCTGGCTATCAGTGGTTTTTGTTGTCAACTGGTGATGAACGAGTCTCGTTAGAAGGGCATCATATGACCTTCTGTCAGCCTGACCAAGTTGAGCAGAGGATATCACTTTGCCTTCTAAACGGATGGTGCCACGGTCTTTCGCAAGCTCCCCGTCTTTTTCCAAGGGATACCAACCATCAGCGCCTCCTTCACTTAAGTTCTAGGAAAGAGGGTAAAATAATATGTAATACTATATCAACTAATCAAAATAAATTTTCAGGTAATCGATATTAGTCAATCCATGTTTATAACAATAAACCATACAATTAATAATGAGCAGGAGATGTAAAAAAACAGACAGTAAGAGTGTATGTGGGTATCAAATTTTATCACATTTTAGTTTTATGTGTCACTCTTAATTCCCATTCAAACAGTCATCGATATGAAGCTAGTTTTTACTCATTGCAATATGAAAATTACCACATTTGAAGAAAACAAAAATTCTTATCAGATATTACAGTATATGTACTTTCTTACCAACCTTTACATGCACAACAACCTTCCCAAGCAGATGAGCTCCTTGATGCTTTGCTTGTTCTGTGGTACCTTTGACTAAACGCCCAAAACTCTTGATATCCCTTACGGCTGTCAGTTGCTGTACACCCACTGTGTTATGTTCATGCCTTGTTGAGGACAAAAAAAGGATAAGGAAATGAAATGAAAGGCTTTAAACACCAATACAATCTTGCATTTTATTCTAATCCAAAATTCCTTGAGCTGACAAACTAAGAGTCAAAGTAAAATTCTGTACCTATGTATAAGGGACCTAAGACAAACTCTTAAGTCTAGAAAACAAAATAAGAGTCAAGAAGAAGAAGTAATACTGATATGGAGTTTTAATATCTAAATGTACTAATTTCAAGATAAATGTTATATATAAAGTGCTTACCACACTTCAAGTTTCATCACATCTTTTTGTAGATTATTCACCCGCCTGAAAAAAAATTACACATATATGAGATAAGGTAGATGGATTGAAAATTTGCCCTCTTGCAAATATGGATAAATTTTGGTAGTTCATTACAGACAAAATCATTACCTATATTTGGCCCACTGACTTAAACTCTTTTCATACCAAATACAACAGTTTCTAAAAATCTCTGCTCAATCTCAAAAGAAAAGTATACACTATATATGATTGAGAAAATATAGCAAGAGCAAATATGTTGGCAATCCAATACTTTATAGCTTGCTATTATCACATATTACAATAATGTTCTATTTTCTGTCAATATCACTCTTATGGAATCTCATTCACACTTTCAATCAATCATAAGTGCTATTCGTACATCACAGAAAAGCTTAATAATACTTACAAGGTAAATTCCTGATTCCATATAGGGTCCAAGGTTTCCTTCTGTATACGCGTCCTGTGAGTATCACCACTGCTAGGTATTACAACTGTGGCGTAAGCATTAGTTTTACCTGGAAATGTGATCACAGCTATCAGTTAAAACTGTTCAAACAGTACATAAAGTTTACATATTCTCTTAATACAAATTCTAGATGAGTTCCTACAAGAACAAAACTTCCGTATTCGAAGTGCGTCCCTTTTTTACTCATATATGAGTCACTGTTTCTCACTAACCTCTTGGAGATCAGTGGTTGGTTTTGGTTAACCCGGAATTTGATCCGGAGGAGAGTCGAAAAGATTTCCATTCCCTATGGCTAGATTCTCTCAGTGGCATGATATCTACCAAAGGTTGGATTTTCTAAGTAGTATGTACATTCTATTTTGTAAACTTGCAAGAAAGGAATGGAAGACATTGGATATCAAAAAGTAACAATTCTGATATCAATTCAGTTTAGTTGACTGGGCAAAAGATTCTTGGGTCTCTCAAACATTTATAAGAATGAATAGTAAACATCTGACATCTATATTTTCTTAAGCAAACCATCAATTTTAGCTCCATTTCAATTTAAAAAACACTGTTTGGACAAATACAAACTAATTTAGACACTGAGCCTTACATTTGCTAATGATAAAAAAAATCAGTGGGAAAAATCAAGTCTTCAAAATGATGCCGAGGTAATCCATGGAAAGCCAAGGCCTGGCTCTGGAATTTAGCATTGGCGATAGGTCGATAGTCTTTATGAGATGTGATATGTACATATAGTGATGGAATCGATACTTGTTTATTCTCATTGTGCAGTTTCTTATACAGTATGTACTTTCCATATTGCACAATGCTATTACACCCATATTCAGGAGCGAAAAGAAATGTCATAATTTTATTGATTTTTTTAAATTAAAATGCAATGTACAGATATATAATAATAATAATAATAATAATAATAATAATAATAATAATAATAATAATAATAATAATAATAATAATAATAATAATGATAATAATAAAAATAATGTGAATTTTTAAGAAATGGAAACACAATAGCTTATAAACAATAACTAAAGCCGTTTTTTTTTAATAATAAAAAAAAAATAAAAAAATAAAAAATAAAAAAAAAAAAAAAAATATATATATATATATATATATATATATATATATATATATATATATATATATATATATATATATATATTCTGTTACATACCTTTGACAGTTTTCGGTCTTAGGTCCTTGGCTTCCTTTACATATAAATGAAGGTGTACCTCTGGCGTCTGAAGGAGAAAATACCGAGAAAAAACAATGAAATAATTATATGACATTTAAAATTCGAAACATTTATATTTTTACTACAGCATAAAAAATATTAATGAAATAAAGAAACGTAATAGCTCGCGATCAATTAAATTCATGACATCATTATGACCTCACGAAGTCAAGCTTTGAAAAGGATGACCTCTGGCCAAGAAGCTTTCGTGTTGAAAATTCCTTTTAGGAGGCTAATAATATATTAATATACAGCAGGCCTCTAATCTAGGTAAGTAGGATGGATTGTCATTTATTACGTTATATATATATATATATATATATATATATATATATATATATATATATATATATATATATATATATAATATTTTTTTTAAGTCAGCACTTTAAAATTTCTTCTAAACTGTTATATATTTTCCTTTATTTGGACATTCCAAGTTGTTATTTCATCATTCTCAGAAGATAGCAATGTAATCACGATTAGTTCACATCAGGTATTACCCAATTGTTTTTATTATCCTCTTTGCTTGGAAATTCTAATTTCCAGGTGTGTATGGGGGAATGAGACAGAGAACATATGACATGGCTTCACATAATAGCATACAACACCTTTAGTATACTGCTAATACGCATTCCAATATACCATATGTAAGGCATTGTCAAGTGTTTAATCTTACAAACCAATTATGTGACAACTAATATAAGACTATATTAAGAACTTCCCTAATTATTTCAAGCTCTATTTTCGTCTTTAACTTCCTCCACAATCGATTAATTGTCTGCATATGCATTTCCAGACTCCGGCAGATCATTTACATACATGAGGAACATATTGGGCACAAAACATATCCCTGGGGAACACCACTACTAACCTCAATCTAGTCAGAGCCGAGTTCTCTTCCTGACTATATAGTCCATCTTTCATTATAACACTATACTCCCTTTTACAATTAAAAAAATATTTACAGTGCTCAAATTTTTACTTACTGGTCTTGAATTTGCTTCGTTTACTAATCTGTCAAATGTATTGTTGTCAATCTGATAGGCCAACTGCAGTTCCTTCTTAACTTCATCAAGGGAGACAGTGTTGTTCCTTTCTGGCTGAATCGACGCGGATGTCTCCGCTAAATTTGTACTGCTACCTACGGTCCATGAACCCCCACCTGTAACCCCCATGAGTGACTGGATGCTGTAGAGTACACAGGACAGGTGCTCTTCACTCTGAAATAATGATGAATTTTTATCAGAAATCTATCGCGAGATATACAGATATATCACTAGTTCTACAAATATGTTTTGAAAAGGTTAATAATAATAATAATAATAATAATAATAATAATAATAATAATAATAATAATAATAATAATAATAATAATAATAATAATAATAATAATAATAATAATAACAACAACTACGTAGAGGAGACAGGATATGACGTAATGCCATGTAGCATTATAACGTTTAAAAAATTAAAAAAAATTAAAAAAAAATAATAAAATATATATGTGTGTGTGTGTGTGTGTGTGTGTGTGTGTGTGTGTGTGTGTGTGTAGTAAATAAGAAATCAATTTCGCAATATGAATAATAAAAGTAAATTGAATAAAAAAAATATTAAATTTTGACACCGGCAAGTGTTATCGCCTTATATCACTCTCAAAAGTGAAAGCTCTAAGGCCACTTTCACACCAAAGTGGCACGTCGCACGTGGAAAGCCAGTTGAAAAATAACTTGCGAAGCAAGTCGCACGTGGCACATGAGACGTGTCACCCCACTACTGTGTGAAAGGTTTCATATATTTCCGGATGTTCGTTTTCAACTGGCGTGTCACGTGGCATGCCCTGTGCGACGTGCCATTTTGGTGGGAAAACGGTCTAAGAAAGTGTTCATGGTGGGCCCATGGGTTCAGATATTCAAGCTTTTCTTCTACAATTAATCAAAGGAAATATGTAAGCTTTAATAATTCAGTTAATTAAATGATTAGGCCTAGGCAAAACAACGAACTAATTAATTACTTAATTATATAAGAAACAGCAAACAAGCAAACTACTTTACGTGCGTTTAAGAGCTACAATGCTTTCCTAAACAAGCATAAGGCCTATAATTCCTTCATTATTTGTATTTTTCTTACCCAAATGATCATATGGGGTCACGGTTTTCCATTAACCTCTGTCATTCTAAAACATTAATACCTGTTCCAGTTCGCTTTATTTAGTAACCTCTCTTGCCAAGTACACTATACTGTGGACTCAAGCTCTACAGGTCCAAGATTTTAATCCCGATTAGTATAAGGCAAGACATTTATATGTAAGCTTGCAATACTGAAGCAAATTCATTCATCTTTGTCCATATTGAGGAAGAGATGTAAATATATGTGTTTGTCACTGGTGGTCTGGAAAAGTGGGAAAAACCTCAGCGGTGAAAGGCGCATTAGGAAAACTATAATTCCGAAAGTTCAGTAGAAGTTTCTCTTTTATTTTCTGGCCTCAGGGCCCAAGCTCACAAAGATATTATCCCGATTTCTTAAACAGTGTAAACCTAGGATACCATATTGTTAGTTAGCTAGACACACAAATGGATTTCATAAACGTATCTGACGTGGTTCTGTGTATGGCTAGGATCCTGCACGGGATCCTAGCCATACACAGAACCGCATCAGATGCGTTTATGAAATCCATTTGTGTGTATGTCTAGCTAACTAACAATATGGTATCCTAGGTTTACACTGTTTAAGAAATCGGGCCATCAACTCCTGTTCAACACGTTCCACTACTGAATCGACACACACACACACACACACACACACACACACACAGAGAGAGAGAGAGAGAGAGAAGAGAGAGGAGAGAGAGAGAGAGAGAGAAGAGAGAGAGAGAGAGAGAGAGAGAGAGAGATCGTGTTTCCTGCCCGTTCGTATGCCGGACATTCCATCTTTGGATCTAGTGATTACAATGGAGGCAGGAAGGAATTAATAATAGATTATAATTTTTATCTCATTAATGCCGACGGGTTATCAAGTTTTGCATTGTGTGCGTTACAGTGATTCCTACAGCAACAACAACAACAACAACAATAATAGTAATAATAATAATAATAATAATAATAATAATAATAATAATAATAATAATAATAACAATGTAATCGGTTTTACGTCACGGACTCCCTTTTCTACAAAAGGCCTAGGACGGTGCCTTTTAGCAAAGGATCTGACTTGAGTCAGAGTGACCGCTACCCTGAGTGAATCCCCTATCTAACCTCAGAACGTGGCGGACTGAGAACCCTCGACTTGACGAATCAAAGTCGCGAGGGTTACCACTCTTTCACATAATAATAATAATAATAATAATAATAATAATAATAATAATAATAATAATAATAATAATAATAATAATAATAATAACAGAGTTCTATATAAAGCAAAGTAATAATTTATGCGTTACTTATACTGCCCTTAGTACATTATTCCAAAATAAATTACTTTTAGTTTTTTATTTGTTAACCAAAATAAGTTAAATGACTGCAAATAATCGAGGATTGGTTTCTAGTGTTAAACCGATTTTAAAATCTCTCTCTCTCTCTCTCTCTCTCTCTCTCTCTCTCTCTCTCTCTCTCTCTCTCTCTCTCTCTCTCTCTCTCTCTCTCTAAGACTGAATATGGTAAAACATTTCGAGTTCCTAGGTTCTTGCACTAACATATATACCTTGAAACCACATATCATTCACCGTTGACAGACTGTAAACACATATCCATTTGCAGAACACAAACACAAAACCAACTAATCACATTTACAGACTGGAATCATTCTTTTGCAGACACAATGTCACTGGATTCTTGCGAAAAAAAGGAAATTTTGTCATGGTGAAGCTTGAGGCTTCGTCCGACACCTACCGGGGTTTCAAGGAACGGTCGGTGAACATCGCTAACAAAACTTGCGACACTGCTCCTTTGTCCACTGTAATCACTCCCGCAAGAACTGCTACAACTACCTTCGAAAAAGCCACTGGAAACACTGCTTATGGTACTCTCTTTATCGTCACTGAATTCCAGGAGACCTTCAATATCCACGAAGAAATGAGTAAGGCATTCCTCAGCCGTTTCATCCACAACAAAGCTTTCAACGGCATTCAAAATGACCCAACTGTCTTGCCGCATATTGGAAACGCTTTCACGGCGTTTTTTACCGCGATTTCGAGTGTAACGTCTACTGCGCCTTCTGTAGAAAATGTCAAGGTTAATTTTGGGATCAATTTCCATTCGGTTTTTATGTCTTCTCGTTTGATAACTTCCAAAAATTGCTGATCTGGCTGCCTGCAATTCACGGCTGATGATTACAGGTTCCATTATGCTACTATGCCAACTAACACTATTTCTTTATATCTTTTATGCTACTATGCCAACCAACAGTATTTCTTTATATGTCAGTGATGCCCAAGCTGCTGTTTTCGAAGCATTGAAAATAATATTTATCGTCTTAACACAGGATTTCCTTTTAGCTTTTAATCAACGCGGCTTCAGATGGCGACTGACTGATGATACGTCCGCTAATTGTCAAAAAGCAGGGCTAGAAGCGAGACGAAAGAAAACAAATTCTTAACAGGATATCCGGATCAGATAGTAAGTAATCCCGTTAATTGTTAGGTTAGGCGAGATAGGTTCGGTTAGGCTTTAATCTAACCTAACCTAGCCCAACCTAAGGTAACCTAACAGTTTTACAGGATTATGTAATGTATTGGGGGTCGCTAATTTTCACCTGAACCTGATATCCTTAATCACTGACGAATTAATCAA
>JAXCGZ010000754.1:7500-27500 GCA_037179515.1 Halocaridina rubra
AGAAGCATTTGTCAGTGGGAGAGGAGTTAAGGTCCTCAACTTTCCTTCTTATAAAGGAAGCCATAGTCCTTCGAATCTGAGCTGTACAGTGATTCCTAGCTATAATAAAAGCAGAGCGAGTTAAATCGGAAGGAGAGGCTTGGTAAGATCGGTGAGCCTGATTCCTAGCCTGGATAGCCGTGGAGCAGGTACGGTCAAACCAAGGTTTAGGGGGAGAGAAAGTTTTTGTAGAAGAGGGGATGTATGCCTCCAAACCCGCAGTCATGATCTCGGCAACTTTTAGAGCTACGTGATCAGGGTTGCGAGACCAAAAGCAGTAATCATCCCATGGGAAGTCAAAGAGAAACTTACGCAAGTTTTCATATTGGGTTCGCTCAAAGTGCCAAAGGCGGTGCTGAGTTGGAGGGATTGGTGGTGGGGGAGCGAAAATGGAAGAGACAGAGATCATAGAGTGGTCAGATTGACCACGAGAGGAAAGCACAGAATAAGAGTAGTATGAAGGGTTAGAAGTAAAAAATAGGTCAAGAGTGTTTGCAGCATGTTCGTGACGATCAGGAACACGAGTAAGATGTTTGATAATTTGCTCCAGATCGTGAGTAATAGAGGAAGCAAGGGCCTCGCTTCCTCCCACATCAGTGTGAGAAGAATGAAGCCACTCACTGTGGTGTACATTGAAGTCTCCAATGTACAGAACGTCGGCATCTGGGTGAGAAGATAACAAGGACTCATGGCACGAGGAGAGATATTCAAAGAAAGACACAAACTCGGTGGAGTTTGGAGAACAGTAGCAGAAGCAAAGGATGATAGTGATAGTGGAGAGAAAGATTTTTAGCAAGAGAACATCAAAGTCAGGAGATTCAAGGTCCATGAGCCTCACAGTAGGAGTGTTAATGTTGCAGAATGCACAGACCCCACCTTTGGAATGAAAACGAGTATACAGATTATAGTGAGAGAATTGGAATGTTTCAGTGGAAGCATGTATAGACAACTGGGTTTCAGATAGGAGGAGGAGGTTAGGGAGGAAAGTGCCCAAGTGCTGTTCCACCGACGAAAGATTAGAGTTCAGCCCACGAATGTCTGAATAGTAAAGAGTGAAAGAAACAGATCTATTGAGAGATGCAAGATTAAGAGCAGAACCATTACTACCACCAGGCGTGTCTGCCCTCAAGCCAATGGTGGAGTAACACGATCCCAGGAGATTCTTCGCATCCCACTATGCCGGTTACTGGGGACCATTAGTTGTGAACCTTCCATAAATACTAACAAAATGTGAGGAAAAGGAAAGTAAAAGAGACAGATATGCAGAATGTTGTGACTTGTCAAATGTAATGGAATAGCAAGAGATGTGTAATGAATATGCCAGAATATTCAGTGAAGATGTAGGCATGAGAAAAGAACCGTCCTGAAGGAAGACTCAACCTGGAACTGTCTGGACCAGTCCTAGTTGCATCCTAATACTTTCAGTCGTAGACTTTCAACGGGCGGCTGGTGCCATGGCCAACCTACTGATCGTATATATATATATATATATATATATATATATATATATATATATATATATATATATATATATATATATATATATATATATATAAATATATATATATATAAAAACATATATATATATATATATATATATATATATATATATATAAATATATATATATATATATATATATATATATATATATATATATATATATATATATATATATATATATATATATATATATATATATATATATATATATATATATATATATATATATATATATATATATATATATTATGTATATATATATATATATATATATATATATATATATATATATATATATATATATATATATATATATATATATATATATATATATATATATATATATATATATATATATATATATATATATATATATATATAAATATATATATATATATATATAAATATATATATATATATATATATATATATATATATATATATATATATATATATATATATATATATATATATATATATATATATATATATATATATATATATATATATATATATATATATATATATATATATATATATATATATATATATATATATATATATATAAACATATATATATATATATATATATATATATATATATATATATATATATATATAGAGAGAGAGAGAGAGAGAGAGAGGAGAGAGAGAGAGAGAGAGAGAGAGAGAGAGAGAGAGAGAGAGAGAGAGAGAGAGAGAGAGAGAGAGAGAGAGAGAGAGAGAGAGAGAGAGAGAGAGAGTTTAATAAAAATATCCCATTTTTTTTCCATAAGGATTAATTTACTACTACATGCAATTTTGACTTTTCAGAGAGCACAATACCAATTTTGATAACAAAATTATTTCTGCACCTATGCTCAGTCACGGATATGAAGAGCTTAAATTTCCTTTCTACCCCGCCCGCATATTTGCGCAGGTAAAAATACAAACTCCAAGTGCTCGTGAGATATACAGGCAATAATGGACGTCAAATAACAGTCATTAAGAGTCAAGGGCACGTGTTATAGAACTCAAAATATTCCCTCTTTCTGCTTGTGCGTAGAGGGAGGAATATATTCATCATTTTCATTGTTATCTTTTAACCTATGTCAGTGAACGCAGTTATTCATTTTTCCAAGGGATTTGTTCAAACATTAGTTTTATATAATTCCAACTGCAAGGTAATAGTGCCAGCTGAACCAAGTGCTGCTCCCAAGTTCAGATCCACTTAGAGGTTGGTATTAGGAATGGGTCTGGGTTCAAAACTCAGAACCTATAGTGACACTTATCTGCAGAAGCTAGTAAAACACAGTGATTCATACGGACATGAGAAAATATGTCCAAAAAAAGATTATTTTTTAAATCCTTCTTCGAATAATCAACAGTGATTTGTTATCCAAAGAGATTTAATGTTCTTTATGATGGATTTGTAAAAATTCGAGTACTAGAAGATCAAGTCATTTGAACTCGGTGCTGGCCGCAATCTCAGATCAGTGGAGAGTTTTGGTGCAAGGAAGTGCTTTATCCAACTCTAAGCCTCTAAGCCATAGCCATCACTCATCTTCACACGCTAGTGAGAAATAACGACCCCATAGAAGCATTGGAAAACTAGTTAGAAAGAAAAAAATAATTTGTGTACTGGTATACTGGAATGTCAGCTTAATAGACGTTATTTCAAACATCATTTTGATGAGAATTTAGAGTATAAAAAAATAAATAAAAAAATAATAATATATATATATATATATATATATATATATATATATATATATATATATATATATATATATATATATATATATATATATATATATATATATATATATATATATATATATATATATATATATATATATATACATATGTATATATATATATATATATATATATATATATATATATATATATATATATATATATATATATATATATATATATATATATATATATATATATATATATATATATATATATATATATATATATATATATATATATATATATATATATACATATATATATACATATATATATATATATATATATATATATATATATATATATATATATATATATATATATATATATATATATATATATATATATATATATACATATGTATATATATATATATATATATATATATATATATATATATATATATATATATATATATATATATATATATATATATATATATATATATATATATATATATATATATATATATATATATATATATATATATTTAAATATATATATATATATATATATATATATATATATATATATATATATATATATATATATATATATATATATATATATATATATATATATATATATATATATATATATATATATATATATATATATATATATATATATATATATATATATATATATATATATATATATATATATATATATATATATATATATATATATATATATATATATATATATATATATATATATATATATATATATATATATATATATATATATATATATATATATATATATATATTAAAGTCAGTCACGAGAACTGAAAAAATTCTCTCTAGGTGGTGACGTGATGGTGAGAAGAATGGGACAGATATATCAAGATCTAGCTAGATATATACCGGAAGACTCCCACAAAGCAGTTGGCACAGTTCCGCTTCTCCTCTGTACAGATATCGTCATTGCAGAATCGTCCGCATATTTATGCGGATTGGCGCGCATGATAAATGGTTAAATCCTTTATTAGATGGCTCTCTGTTACAGGATAATAACTCCTCTCAAGGTTTATATTTGCATAGCGCAAATGTCAATGATTCCTTTGTGAGGAATAGAGAGAGATGTGCATGGGTTCATGTTGCCCTATGTATTTCATGTATATCCCACCCAACATGCTTAGATGGAGAAAAATAAAAAGCTGAGGCGGACCAATGGGATGTTCCCACATCTAATCAGGGTTATAAATTCGGACGAGTGGGTGTAAGCGGGGGATAGTCATATGATTCAGCTGTGCAAGTAAACCAGCTTCAGTTGTCGGGCCACATGGTACTAGAACTTTACCCACTTACTTGGTGTCTGCCTTGAAAAGTGAAGTGGGGGAGGGAAATTATGGCCACCCTATATCTCCAAGGAGCTAAGATGGGTAATATGGGATGAATTAGCGTTCTGGTGAATGGGTGTGTGCTATGACTCGGCAACCCACTTTACAAAGGAGATTATGACTCTTGAATATGTACTTATGTTTATTTTCCTCCCGCGAAGAGTAAATGCAGATAAGGGGATTCAGTGGAAAAATTCATCTAATTCCCAAGATATTGGTTCTTGGAATGATATCATTTAAAGTATTTTTCTCTTTCGAATATTATGTGTATATTGGGGGTTTCTAGTAGAAAAATATACTTTCAGAACCGTAGTAAATTAGTCTCTTAACATTCACTGCCGTGGGGAAATTGGAAGTATGTTCATTAGAAGGAAGGCTGTGTCAGCTTCGACTGAACAAAAGATGAAATGATCTTTTGGTAAATAGTTGTGTGCTTTGAGAGAGCCTTACAAGGTGTTTTCCGGTCTTTGCATATGAATATTATATTTATATATATATACACACACACACTTATATATATATATAAATATATATATATATATATATATATATATATATATATATATATATATATATATATATATATATATATATATATATATATATATATATATGTATGTATATATATATATATATATATATATATATATATATATATATATGTATGTATATATATATATATATATATATATATATATATATATATATATATATATATATATATATATATATATATATATATATATATATATATATATATATATATATATATATATATATATATATATATATATATATATATATATATATATATATATATATATATATATATATATATATATATATATATATATATATATATATATATATATATATATATATATATATATATATATATATATATATATATATATATATATATATATATATATATATATATATATATATATATATATATATATATATATATATATATATATATATGTATATGTATATATGGATATATATATATATATATATATATATATATATATATATATATATATATATATATATATATATATATATATATATATATATATATATATATATATATATATATATATATATATATATATATATATATATATATATATATATATATATATATATATATATATATATATATATATATATATATATATATATATATATATATATATATATATATATATATATATATATATATATATATATATATATATATATATAAATATATGTATATATATATATATATATATATATATATATATATATATATATATATATATATATATATATATATATATATATATATATATATATATATACATATATATATATATATATATATATATATATATATATATATATATATATATATATATATATATATATATATATATATATATATATATATATATATATATATATATATATATATACATATATATATATATATATATATATATATATATATATATATATATATATATATATATATATATATATATATATATATATATATATATATATATACATATATCCATATATACATATACATATATATATATATATATAAATATATATATATATATATATATATATATATATATATATATATATATATATATATATATATATATATATATATATATATATATATATATATATATATATATATATATATATATATATATATATATATATATATATATATATATATATATATATATATATATATATATATATATATACATAATATATATATATATATATATATATATATATATATATATATATATATATATATATATATATATATATATATATATATATATATATATATATATATATATATATATATATATATATATATATATATATATATATATATATATATATATATATATATATATATATATATATATATATATATATATATATATATTTATATATATATATATATATATATATATATATATATATATATATATATATATATATATATATATATATATATATATATATATATATATATATATATATATATATATATATATATATATATATATATATATATATATATATATATATATATATATATATATATATATATATATATATATATATATATATATATATATATATATATATATATATATATATATATATATATATATATATATATATATATATATATATATATATATATATATATATATATATATATATATATATATATATATATATATATATATATATATATATATATATATATATATATATATATATATATATATATATATATATATATATATATATATATATATATATATATATATATATATATATATATATATATATATATATATATATATATATATATATATATATATATATATATATATATATATATATATATATATATATATATATATATATATATATATATATATATATAGACAGGTAATTTGTTGCACTGAAAAGTTTATGAGCTTACAAGTAATGCTAATGTTCTTTTTAGAAAACCCAAATCCTAAGGGATTTTTGAAGAACTCTGATAAAAGATATGCTTCATTTTCTTTTATATTTTTTCTTAATAATTCTTGCAAGATCAGGTACATGTTACATCGGAGAATTTCTGTACTATAGACATATAATACTCAAAAATCTGTCTAGAATTCCGTACTATCTAGTTTTTTTTTTTTTAAAGAATTCTGACAAAGGTTGTCCTGTGATTATTTTTGTCTTTTCAAGATATAGTTATGAAGACAGAGCATTTATAGCATTGAAGAGATTATGTACTTATAATAAGCAATACGTGAAGGTTTTATTTTTTGACCACATATTAAGGGTTCTGGAGAAGAGGGTGTGTTTGGATTATTATTGTCATAATCTAATCGAGTGGAATTTTCTGTTGACAACAGGCAAAGCATAATTGTTCTTTGATGAGTTCGCAGAAATGGGTGTGGAGATCTACATTTATCCTAAATATTTGTCCTTAGTTCTTTGTAGATATCCGCTAATCATTTTGGCATTGAAGACTTAGATGCATTTAGTTTTAGTACATAACAATATTTTCATCCAAGGTTATATTTAAATATTAGTTCAGAATACGATGTTTTCAAGGTATAAAAAGACATTATTTATAGCCCTTTGTTAATAAGTAGCTAGAAAATTGGGAAAATAATATCAGGAATTTACAGTAGCAGTAAAGTGAAGCGCATTTATCATGTGCAGTCTGTTTTCATCAACTAACCTTTTTAATAACTATAGAATGATCTGGATTCCTAGAGACGATCCCATATGGACATTTAACATGTAGATATGGTTTAAATAATATATCATTATATCATTTGCCAGTGAAAGAGAAATGGATCATTCAGAAGAGCTTTTTCTTTATTCGTCTTTCTCTCTCATTAACTTTTCACATATTCGAACGAAGTCGTTGTTTTTCACGGGCCTCTTAAATCTGAGATGGCTTTGGCCCAGTTCATTACGGCCATATTCTCTTCTTGACTTCACGTTCGTTCATTTACCACGACCTGGGAACGTCACCAAGTTGAATTGGCTTGCTCCCCTAGCTGCTACATTAGCATTAGGAATAAAATATTAGCTTTCATGACAGTTACATTGATATTTAACAAAATTATACAATATTCCTTTAATTTTCATGAGTGTAGCAAATTGTTTATTAAAATGAATAAATTGGCTTTAGCCAGTTTTTGAATGACACTTGTATTGAAATTTAGCACATTCAGTATTTTCTTAATATTAACAATATCTGTAATCGATAATATAAAAGTCTTTTATTATACTAATATTCTTAAAGCCACACTTATATTGAATACCAACACACACTCACAAACACACACTAACAAAAACATACACATACACATACACACACACACACACACACACACACACACACACACACACACACACACACACACACACACACACATATATATATATATATATATATATATATATATATATATATATATATATATATATATATATATATATATATATATATACATATATATATATATATATATATATATATATATATATATATATATATATATATATATATATATATATATATATATATATATATATACTATATATATCATATATATATATATATATATATATATATAATATATATATATATATATATATATATATATATATATATATATATATATATATATATAAATATATATATATATATATATATATATATATATATATATATATATATATATATATATATATATATATATATATATCTTCTTCGTTTATATCTTTTCCCACTCTTATGTGGGGTCGATGTTTCTGGCCAGTGTTCTCCATATGTTTTTGCCCCATTCCTCATCACCCAACAAACCTTTAGACCTCAGGTTATCATTGATGCAATCCATCCAACTACGCTTTGGCCTCCCCCTCCTTCTCCTACACTGTATATCCATTTCCATCACCCTCCTCCCAACATACTGATCATCCCTCCTAACAACATGACCATACCATCTTAGTATACTTTCTTGTATCTTACCTGATATTTGTCTAACTTTTGAGGTACCTCTAATTACCTCGTTTCTGATCTTATTGCTTCTTGTCATCCCACACATTCATCTCAACATCCTCATCTCTGCCACATCCTTTTTTTTTTCTCTTGTGTCTTCTTTATTGCCCATGTCTCTGCTCCATACATCATCGCAGGTTTCACAACTGTCTTATGCACTTTACACCTCAACTTAATCCCTATTCTCCTGTCGCACAGCACCCCAGACACTTTCTTCCAGTTCTTCCATCCCGCTTGTATTCTGCGGGTTATTTCTAACTCTAGGTTACCATCCTCTGCTACTGCTGATCCCAAATACTTGAACTCTTCAACTCTTTTCAACACCTCCCCTTGCAGATTGACCTCCCCCTCCTCATCATCTCTCAACCTCAAGTACTCTGTCTTCTTCCTGTTGATTTTCATTCCTCTATCCTCCATCACTCTTCTCCACTCCTCAAGCTTCTCCTCCACTACCTCTCGTCTGTTGCTACACAGTACAATGGCATCTGCAAAGAGCATACACCATGGTGACTGATCTCTAATACCCTGGGTTACTACATCCAAGACCAGATCAAATAGATATGGACTCAAAGCAGACCCTTGATGCAGACCAACATACTGAGAGACTTTTCTTCAAGCCCACACTGCTCTTAACATTTGCCTCTGCGATCTCATACATATATTAGATGATTCTTATATATTTCTCGGGGACTCCCTTTTCTCTAATACACCTCCACACCTCTTGACGTGGTACTCTATCAAATGCCTTTTCCAGGTCAATAAAGACCATATGCAGTCCTTTCTGTTTCTCCCGATGTTTTTCAGTCATTTGTTTCAAGGCAAATATGGCATCCACTGTCTCTCTTCCAGGCATGAAGCCAAACTGTTCATCCCCAATTGTCGTTACCTCTCTCTCTCTCTCTCTCTCTCTCTCTCTCTCTCTCTCTCTCTCTCTCTCTCTCTCTCTCTCTCTCTCCTCTCTCTCTCTCTCTCTCTCTCTCTCTCTCTTTATATGTATATATATAAATATATATATATATATATATATATATATATATATATATATATATATATATATATATATATATATATATATATATATATATATATATATATATATATATATATATAATTTCTTGAATATACCTTAGAAGGTTACGATATTAAAAATTGCAGGTAAAGCGCGAAAAGGTTTGTGATATTGTCCTTCACAAGAACTCATTAGGGCAACACACACTGTACTGTAAGTATGTATAATTAGTACGTTGGTTTCCACTCCCCGGTATGTTATTGATATAATTAGTAGGTTATAAAATAGACTAATTCTCCTAAATGTGTACATTTAGTGTGTAAATGATAATATACATGTTTAAAGAATACAACTAATAGGAAAAAGGTTGCATTCAAAAAGTAGCAATTATTTGAAGCCATACTTGGTTTAACGAATCTTCTTCAAGGAAGCTCTATAATAACTATAACAAACTGCTCATATTTTCTTTTCTTTGTATTACTTCTGAAAATAATAATTAAAGTGTGTGAATAGCACTGAATAAATTAAATAGCGTTATATATCTTTTGTTTATAAAATTATATTTAAACCAGTTCTCTAAGGAATACACGGAAGTGGTAAAATCTCTCTTTATAGACTCATATTATATTTTAAAAATAAATGTGAAATGTATATAAAGAGCAATGAAAGTCCTTTGCTAATATGAGATAGCTTTGGTTTACAGAAACTCTCCAAAAAAAAAAAATGCTATAATCCATTAGATAGCTTATACTATTCTTTGCTTATATTTTTGTTCTAAAGCTACCAAGTAACGTGTTTAAAGACCAATGCTAAAAATGATGAATAGCTTTGGGTGTCTTTTATTTCTTGGAACTATTAAAAAAGGCTCTATAATATAATCCATTGAACATAGGTTTTACTGTGTTAATGATAAAAGTCTGCCATTAAAAAATATTTGCTTAAAGAGAACTCAAATGTTTTGAATAACTTAGGATACCTTTCGCGTATTGTAACCATTTAGAATAAGAGTTATGAAAATATTATGTAATATCTAAATTTCTCCTTCGTTTACAGTTTTATAGGTATGGTATAAAAATATTTTTTGAAAAATATTTAAAAATTAAGAATAGCTTAAATTGCCCTTTGTTTAAAGGCTTGGTATACAAGTAAAAAAAAAAAGCTAATTTTATGAATACTAAAAGAGATTGTAATTAGCTTAAGTTTCCTTCGTTTTTAGGAAGTCATTTAAACCCCTTTTAAGCATAAATCAAATTGCTTTATCATTGAAAAAGACGAATAGTTTGCATATCCTTGCCTGTTGTGACGTATTTAAAGTAGATCTTGAAAAAAAAATACATTGAAGAAGGTAACTTCAGCATTTTGCATATATAAAATGGTCTACAAGGAATAATTCACTTGTTTGAATAGTAAGGTATTGTGGGACATCTGATTACCATGAACAATCATTCATTCTTTATCTGTTACTCAACAATTTTTCCAATCTATCTTGGAATTAGGTGGAATCTATTCAAGTGAGGTGTTAAGCGGCCTCTTCCTTATATACTCAAGTTATTTTCATCTCTTACTAAGCATATCTTCTGTCTTTCTCTGTGTGGGGGATAAGAATATCGCCTTCACGTCCCTTTAGCTGTCGTGAAAGTCGACTAAATGGGACGGAGCGAGGGGATTCGGTAATCTCCTTGTGCATATTCTTCCTACGATGAATCAAAACACATAAGAGAACTCTATCGAAATATTCCAAGAACCAGATTATTTGGGACTCTGAATATACTTGGCTGTGGAGTGAATAAGAATAGAAGAGAGGATAGTCGTAGAGTGTTCTTGAAAAGGAGGATGGCTGTGTTAGCCATGAGTGAAATAAAGTTGAAAGAGAAAGGTGAGGCATGTTTTGAGAGTGTGGTAGGTAAGGTATCAGCAGTAAATAAAGGGTAAGGATGAAGAGGAGTCTCCCTCTTGGTGAGTGCAAAGATATGCATATGTGTGTGGTTGTGTGAAAATGTCATTGAGGATTCCATGACCAAAAAATGAAATCGGGATGTGAGGTTTCGGCTTTTGTAAGTGTGTGTGCTGCTGGTTGTGAGAAGAAAGAGAAAAGAGAGGGAAGAGAAAAGTTTTAGAAAAATATGGACTTGTATGTGGAGGACATGAGGATTAATGTAAGCTTGTTGGAAATTTCACAAAGGAAGTAATGAAGGATGATTGTAATTTTTGCAGGAAAGTTGCATCATGCAGGAGGAGACACAACTGTCTATGCTGTGAAACAAATCTTTGAAAAGGAAAATTTAGATGCCGGGTCCTGCTAATTAGAAATTTGAATTCCAGAGTAGAAAATGAGGAAGAAGAAGGTTACTTGGGAATTATGGTGTACCAAGAAGAAATGAGAGGAGAAATAAAATTATAGAAATGCTAAGGTAGAGAAAATTATAGAAATAAGTATGATTGCTTTTATTGTGTTTCATAAAGGATCTGCATAAGAATACACAGGTGACAGTAGATGATGGTAGAGTAGTTGACAGAACTGTAATGGATTCTGTAGTAGTGGACAAGAGGGTGAGTGGAAGAGTATTGGATGTGAATATATTGAGAGGGGCGAGTGGTGACATGTCTGATCATTATTTAGTGAAAGGAAAAACAAAACAGGGAATAAGGTGGAAAAAGAGGAGACGAGACTGACGAAAAGATATGTCAATAAGAGCATTAGAAAGAGAGAAATTGTGAGTATTAATAAAGTCTTTGGAATGCATGGAATTAGTGAAAAAGAAGATGGAACAGAGAGTGGAATAAGAATGGAAACATTGCAAGGAAGAACATATGATGCATGCAGAGGTAGTGTGTGGGGGTTGAGACAAATGGATGGAAGCAGCAAAAGGGGAAGTTAATGGTGAAAGGAAGAAATAAATGTGACCGTGACATAAGCATCAAGTAAGGTATAGTTGAAAAGAAAATACGTAGACACGGAAGAAGGTTATTATAGAACGAAGAGGGATCTAGCAAAGCACAGGGTGAGAAAAACAAAGTTAAGAGGAGAAATAAGTTGGGGTAAATGTTTGCCTGAATACTTAAATAAAAAAGACGATATTGGAAGGAGGTGCAATGAATGAGCAAAGGTGCCTGATAGGGAAGAGAGAGTGAAAGGAACTCATTCACAGTTGTTAGTGGATGAGATAAAAGGGATAGTGAGATGGGCTGAGCATATCAAGGGGATACAGAATGTGAAAAATGATAGAGTGACATTGATTATGAGTGCGGGATATGCGAGAAGACCAAACATAGGCAAGGAGAATGATAGGACAATTGCGAGATACGATGTACAATTGGCACAGGATATTTATATTATTATTATTATTATTATTATTATTATTATTATTATTATTATTATTATTATTATTATTATTATTATTATTATTATTATTATTATTATTATTATTATTATTATTATTATTATTATTATTATTATTATTATTATTTTTATTATTATTATTATTAATATTATTATTATTATTATTATTATTATTATTATTATTATTATTATTATTATTATTCATTATTATTATTATTATTATTATTATTATTATTATTATTATTATTATTATTATTATTATTATTATTATTATTATTATTATTATTATTATTATTATTATTATTATTATTATCATTATCATTATCATTATCATTATTATTATTATTATTATTATTATTATTATTATTATTATTATTATTATTATTATTATTATTATTATTATTATTATTGTTATGGAAAGAAGTGAAGAGAGTAAGGAAGGATGGGTCGAGGATGGAAGAGACATTGAAAAATGTGAATGGACAGATGTTAAGAGGGAACGATGCAAGGAAAAGATGGGCAGAATATTTTGAGTGCTTGCTAAATGTTGAGGAAGATAGAGAGGTAGCTATAGTGGCAGTGGGGGGCTGTTCAAGTGCCAGTAATGGGGGATGAAAATGAGAGAGAGATTACAAGAGAGGAGGTGAAAAAGGCATTGTATGAAGCGAAAGCTGGTAAAGCACCTGGAATTGATGGTGTGAGAGCGGAGATGTTGAAATAGGGGTGTGTGACTGCATTGGAATGGTTAGTGAGAGTGTTTAATAAATGCTTTATGTTGTCAATGGTGCCAGTGGAATGGGTAATTGTTTGTATAGTGCCCCTATACAAAGGTAAGGGAGATGTGTATGAATTCAGTAATATTAGGGGTATAACTTTGTTGAGTGTAGTAGGAAAAGTGTATGGTAGGATACTGGCTAATAGGATTAGGGATAAGATCGCGGAAATGCAAAGTGGTTTTAGGAGAGATAGAGGTTGTATAGATCAGATTTATATAGCTAGGCAGTTATATGAGAAATATTTAGCAAAAGGTAAGGATGTGTATTTTGCATTTTTGGATCTGGAGAAAGCGTATGATAGGGTTGATAGAGAGGCAATGTGGAATAATTTGAGATTATATGGAATTTATGGTAAATTGTTGCATGCAGTGAAGAGTTTGTATGAGGGCAGTGGAGCTTGTGTTAGGGTAGGGAATGAAGTGAGTGAGTCGTTTTAAGTGAGTGTGGGATTGAGACAGGGATGTGTGATGTCACCATGGCTGTTCAATTTATATATTGATGGAGTTGAAAGAGAGGAATGAGCGAGTGCGTGGTCTAGGTTTGAGAATGGTAGATGGGGATGATAACGAGTGGGAGTTGAATCAGTTGCTGTTTGCAGATGATACTGTGGTGGTGGCAGATTCAGAGGAGAAGCTGTGTCAGTTAGTGTCAAAAATTGGAATGGTGTATGAGAGAAGGAAGTTGGAGTGAATGTGCGAAAGAGTAAGGTTATGAGGTGTACAAACAAATGAGGATGGTGCTGGATTGAATGTTATATTGAACGGAGAGACACTTGAGGAAGTTGATCAGTTTAAGTATTCAGGCTCGGTTATAGCTGCAAATGGTGGAGTGGAAGCAGATGTGTGTCACAGAGAGAATGAAGGATGTAAAGTGTTGGTTGCGTTGAAAGGAGTAATGAAGAATAGAGGGTTGGAAATGAATGTTAAGATAGTTTTGTATGAGAGTGTGTTTGTGCCAACTGTGAGGTATTGATCAGAGTTATGGGGTATGAAAGTAAGTGAGAGACGGAAACTAAATGTGTTTGGGATTAAATGCATGAGGAGTATGACTGGTGTATCTCGGTTGGGTAGGGTTAGGAATGAAGTGGTGAGAACAAGAACGGGTGTGAGGAGAGAAATTGCAGGCAGAGTAGAAATGAATGTTTTGAGATGGTTTGGCCATCTACAGAGGATGGATTATGAAAGACTGCTGAAAAAGGTGATGAATGCGAGAGTTGACGGGAGAAATGCTAGAGGGAGGCCTAGGTTTGGGTGGATGGATAGGGTAAGGAGAGCTCTGAATGAGAGGAGGATGGATGTGAGGGAAGCAATCAAGCGTGTTAGGAATAGGAATGAGTGGCGAGCGATTGTGACGCAGCTTTGATGGGCATCTGCTGTTACCACCGGACAGCATCTTGCAGAGGTAGCCCTGTGGTAGGGGCAGTAGGGGAGTTGGCAGTAGTGAAGTGACACATGTTATGGAAGAGCCGGGAGGATGGGCAGTGGCACTCAAGCAGTGCAATCTGAACGGTCGCTAGCTCCCTCGTCATTGCCCATAGGGCAAAGTAATCCCCTTATTATTTTTTTTTTATGTCGGCTACCCCCCAATTAAAGGGGGAAGCAGCCAAGGTAGATAGATAGACATATATATATATATATATATATATATATATATATATATATATATATATATATATATATATATATATATATATATATATATATATATATATATATATATATATATATATATATATATATATATATATATGTATATATATAAATATATATATCTATCTATCTATATATATATATATATATATATATATATATATATATATATATATATATATATATATATATATATATATATATATATATATATATATATATATATATATATATATATATATATATATATATATATATATATATATATATATATATATATATATATATATATATATATATATATATATATATATATATATATATATATATATATATATATATATATATATATATATATATATATATATATATATATATATATATATATATATATATATATATATATATATATATATATATATATATATATATATATATATATATATATATATATATATATATATATATATATATATATATATATATATATATATATATATATATATATATATATATATATATATATATATATATATATATATATATATATATATATATATATACATAAATATATATATATATATATATATATATATATATATATATATATATATATATATATATATATATATATATATATATATATATATATATATATATATATATATATTTAAATATATATATATATATATATATATATATATATATATATATATATATATATATATATATATATATATATATATATATATATATATATATATATATATATATATATATATATATATATATATATATATATATATATATATATATATATATATATATATATATATATATATATATATATATATATATATATATATATATATATATATATATATATATATATATATCCTGTCTTTCCTGGCAATATATGGATGTGAATATATTGAGAGGGGCGAGTGGTGACGTGTCTGATCATTATTTAGTGAAAGGAAAAACAAAACTGGGAATAAGGTGGAAAAAGAGGAGACGAGACTGACGAAAAGATATGTCAATAAGAGCGTTAGAAAGACAGAAAATGTGAGTATTAATGAGGTCTTTGTAATGTATGGAATTAGTGAAAGAGAAGGTGGAACAAAGAGTGGAATAAGAATGGAAACATTGCAAGGAAGAACATATGAGGCATGCAGAGGTAGTGTGTGGGGGTTGAGACAAATGGATGGAAGCAAAAAAAGGGGAAGTTAATGGTGAAAGGAAGAAATAAATGTGACAGTGACATAAGCATCAAGTAAGGTATAGTTGAAAAGAGAATACGTAGACACAAAAGAAGGTTATTATAGAACGAAGAGGGATCTAGCAAAGCACAGGGTGAGAAAAACAAAGTTAAGAGAAGAAATAAGTTGGGGTAAATGTTTGCCTGAATGCTTAAATAAAAAAGACGATATTGGAAGGAGGTGCAATGAATGAGCAAAGGTGCCTGATAGGGAAGAGAGAGTGAAAGGAACTCATTCACAGTTGTTAGTGGATGAGATAAAAGGGATAGTGAGATGGGCTGAGCATATCAAGGGGATACAGAATGTGAATAAGATAGAGTGACATTGATTATGAGTGCGGGATATGCGAGAAGACCAAACATAGGCAAGGAGAATGATAGGACAATTGCGAGATACGATGTACAATTGGCACAGGATATTTATATTATTATTATTATTATTATTATTATTATTATTATTATTATTATTATTATTATTATTATTATTATTATTATTATTATTATTATTATTATTATTATTATTATTATTATTATTATTATTATTATTATCATTATCATTATCATTATTATTATTATTATTATTATTATTATTATTATTATTATTATTATTATTATTATTATTATTATTATTATTATTATTATTATTATTATTGTTATGGAAAGAAGTGAAGAGAGTAAGGAAGGATGGGTCGAGGATGGAAGAGACATTGAAAAATGTGAATGGACAGATGTTAAGAGGGAACGATGCAAGGAAAAGATGGGCAGAATATTTTGAGTGCTTGCTAAATGTTGAGGAAGATAGAGAGGTAGCTATAGTGGCAGTGGGGGGCTGTTCAAGTGCCAGTAATGGGGGATGAAAATGAGAGAGAGATTACAAGAGAGGAGGTGAAAAAGGCATTGTATGAAGCGAAAGCTGGTAAAGCACCTGGAATTGATGGTGTGAGAGCGGAGATGTTGAAATAGGGGTGTGTGACTGCATTGGAATGGTTAGTGAGAGTGTTTAATAAATGCTTTATGTTGTCAATGGTGCCAGTGGAATGGGTAATTGTTTGTATAGTGCCCCTATACAAAGGTAAGGGAGATGTGTATGAATTCAGTAATATTAGGGGTATAACTTTGTTGAGTGTAGTAGGAAAAGTGTATGGTAGGATACTGGCTAATAGGATTAGGGATAAGATCGCGGAAATGCAAAGTGGTTTTAGGAGAGATAGAGGTTGTATAGATCAGATTTATATAGCTAGGCAGTTATATGAGAAATATTTAGCAAAAGGTAAGGATGTGTATTTTGCATTTTTGGATCTGGAGAAAGCGTATGATAGGGTTGATAGAGAGGCAATGTGGAATAATTTGAGATTATATGGAATTTATGGTAAATTGTTGCATGCAGTGAAGAGTTTGTATGAGGGCAGTGGAGCTTGTGTTAGGGTAGGGAATGAAGTGAGTGAGTCGTTTTAAGTGAGTGTGGGATTGAGACAGGGATGTGTGATGTCACCATGGCTGTTCAATTTATATATTGATGGAGTTGAAAGAGAGGAATGAGCGAGTGCGTGGTCTAGGTTTGAGAATGGTAGATGGGGATGATAACGAGTGGGAGTTGAATCAGTTGCTGTTTGCAGATGATACTGTGGTGGTGGCAGATTCAGAGGAGAAGCTGTGTCAGTTAGTGTCAAAAATTGGAATGGTGTATGAGAGAAGGAAGTTGGAGTGAATGTGCGAAAGAGTAAGGTTATGAGGTGTACAAACAAATGAGGATGGTGCTGGATTGAATGTTATATTGAACGGAGAGACACTTGAGGAAGTTGATCAGTTTAAGTATTCAGGCTCGGTTATAGCTGCAAATGGTGGAGTGGAAGCAGATGTGTGTCACAGAGAGAATGAAGGATGTAAAGAGTTGGTTGCGTTGAAAGGAGTAATGAAGAATAGAGGGTTGGAAATGAATGTTAAGATAGTTTTGTATGAGAGTGTGTTTGTGCCAACTGTGAGGTATTGATCAGAGTTATGGGGTATGAAAGTAAGTGAGAGACGGAAACTAAATGTGTTTGGGATTAAATGCATGAGGAGTATGACTGGTGTATCTCGGTTGGGTAGGGTTAGGAATGAAGTGGTGAGAACAAGAACGGGTGTGAGGAGAGAAATTGCAGGCAGAGTAGAAATGAATGTTTTGAGATGGTTTGGCCATCTACAGAGGATGGATTATGAAAGACTGCTGAAAAAGGTGATGAATGCGAGAGTTGACGGGAGAAATGCTAGAGGGAGGCCTAGGTTTGGGTGGATGGATAGGGTAAGGAGAGCTCTGAATGAGAGGAGGATGGATGTGAGGGAAGCAATCAAGCGTGTTAGGAATAGGAATGAGTGGCGAGCGATTGTGACGCAGCTTTGATGGGCATCTGCTGTTACCACCGGACAGCATCTTGCAGAGGTAGCCCTGTGGTAGGGGCAGTAGGGGAGTTGGCAGTAGTGAAGTGACACATGTTATGGAAGAGCCGGGAGGATGGGCAGTGGCACTCAAGCAGTGCAATCTGAACGGTCGCTAGCTCCCTCGTCATTGCCCATAGGGCAAAGTAATCCCCTTATTATTTTTTTTTTTATGTCGGCTACCCCCCAATTAAAGGGGGAAGCAGCCAAGGTAGATAGATAGACATATATATATATATATATATATATATATATATATATATATATATATATATATATATATATATATATCTATATATATATATATATATATATA
>JAXCGZ010000754.1:30000-32500 GCA_037179515.1 Halocaridina rubra
TACAAAGGTAAGTGAGATGTGTATGAATTCAGTAATTTTAGGGGTATAAGTTTGTTGAGTGTGGTAGGAAATGTGTATGGTAGGATACTGGTTAACAGGATTAGGGATAAGATCGCGGAAGTGTAAAGTGGTTTTAGGAGAGATAGAGGTTGTATAGATCAGATTTTTATAGCTAGGCAGTTATATGAGAAATATTTAGCAAAAGGTAAGCATGTGTATTTTGCATTTTTGGATCTGGAGAAAGCGCATGATAGATGTGATAGAGAGGCAGTGTGGAATGCTTTGAGATTATATGGAATTTATGGTAAATTATTGCATGCAGTGAATAGTTTGTATGAGGGCAGTAGAACTTGTGCTTGGGTAGGGAATGAAGTGAGTGAGTAGTTTTCAGTGAGTGTGGGATTGGGACAGGGATGTGTGATGTCACCATGGCTGTTCAATTTATATATTGATGGAGTTGTAAAAGGGGAGAATGAGCGAGTGCGTGGTCGAGGTTTGAGAATGGTAGATGGGGATGATAACGAGTGGGAGTTGAATCAGTTGCTGTTTGCAGATGATACTGTGGTGGTGGCAGATTCAGAGGAGAAGCTTTGTCAGTTAGTGTCAAAAATTGGAATGATGTGTGAGAGAAGAAATTTGGGAGTGATTGTGGGAAAGAGTAAGGTTATGAGATGTACAAAAAAATGAGGATGGTGCTGGATTGAATGTTATGTTGAACGGAGAGAAACTTGAGGAAGTTGATCAGTTTAAGTATTCAGGCTCGGTTATATCTGCAAATGGTGTAATGGAAGCAGATGTGTGTCACAGAGAGAATGAAGGATGTAAAGTGTTGGGTGCGTTGAAAGGAGTAATGAAGAATAGAAGGTTGGAAATGAATGTTAAGATAGTTTTGTATGAGAAAGTGTTTTTGCCAACTGTGAGGTATTGATCAGAGTTATGGGGTATAAAAGTAAGAGAGAGACGGAAACTAAATGTGTTTGAGATTAAATGCATGAGGAGTACGATTGGTGTATCTCGGTTGGGTAGGGTTAGGAATGAAGTGGTGAGAACAAGAACGGGTGTGAGGAGAGAAATTGCAGGCAGAGTAGAAATGAATGTTCTGAGATGGTTTGGCCATGTGCAGAGGATGGATGATGAAAGACTGCTGAAAAAGGTGATAAAAGCGAGAGTTGATGGGAGAAATGCTAGAGGGAGGCCTAGGTTTGCGTGAATGGATGGGGTAAGGAGAGCTCTGAATGAGAGGGGGATGGATGTGAGGGAGGCAATCAAGCGTGTTAGGAATAGGAATGAGTGGCGAGCGATTGTGATGCAGCTCTGATGGGCATCTGCTGTTACCATGGGACAGCATCTTACAGAGGTAGCCCTGTGGTAGGGGCAGTAGGGGAGTTGGCAGTAGTGAAGTGACACAGGTTATGGAAGAGCCGGGAGGATGGGCAGTGGCACTCCAGCAGTGCAATCTGAACGGTCGCTAGCTATCTCGTCATTGCCCATAGAGCAAATTAATCCCCTTATTGTTTTCTTTTTTTTATGTCGGCTACCCCCCAATTAAAGGTGGAAACAGCCAAGGTAGATAGATAGACATATATATATATATATATATATATATATATATATATATATATATATATATATATATATATATATATATATATATATATATATATATATATATATATATATATATATATAAATATATATACATATATATACATATATATATATATATATATATATATATATATATATATATATATATATATATATATATATATATATATATATATATATATATATATATATATATATATATATATATATGTATATGTATATGTATATGTATATGTATATGTATATGTATATGTATATGTATATGTATATGTATATGTATATGTATATATATATATATATATATATATATATATATATATATATATATATATATATATATATATATATATATATATATATATATATATATATATATATATATATATATATATATATATATATATATATATATATCTATCTATATATAGATATATATCTTGTTTTCCCTGTCAATTTTTCGTTGTACATCTTAAAAAACACGGGCATCTAGTTTAGTGAATCGTCTACTCTCTTTCGTGGGTTCTTTTGAGGGTTGAGTGCCCTTGTTTTTGAGTTATGTAGATTCCTTTCTGTCGTCTTATTACATGGTCTTGTACCCTCAATTAAGAATATGATTCCTTCAATTTTAGTTTGTCATACGTCACACTTCAGTTGGTAAGAAATAAGGAAAATAAACACTTTTGTTTTGAGAAAAGTTCACGTATTGTTGCTTAAAGATGCATGCTTTTCATTCTTAAGTCAGCATTCTATGAGGCTAAGCGCTTCTGGTTAAGACTAAGTGCCTTCCATACTTTTGTGAGCCTACTGAGAGGGCTACGTATTCTTAGTTAAGAAAATATAAATTATGTTTTCTCTTGGACTTCTTTAGAAGAGTAAGTTCTCCTGAAGAGTA
>JAXCGZ010000754.1:40000-43003 GCA_037179515.1 Halocaridina rubra
TATATATATATATATATATATATATATATATATATATATATATATATATATATATATATATATATATATATATATATATATATATATATATATATATATATATATATATATATATATATATATATATATATATATATATATATATATATATATATATATATATATATATATATATATATATATATATATATATATATATATATATATATATATATATATATATATATATATATATATATATATATATATATATATATATATATATATATATATATATATATATATATATATATATATATATATATATATATATATATATATATATATATATATATATATATATATATATATATATATATATATATATATATATATATATATATATATATATACATACATACATATACCTTGGCTGTGTCCCCCTTTAATTGGGGATTAGCCGACATCAAGAAAGGAAAACAAATAGGGGGATTACTTTGCTCTATGGGCAATGACAAGGGAGCTAGCGACCGTTCAGATGGCACTGCTGGAGTGCCACAGCCCATCCTTCCGGCTCTTCCACAACCTGTGTCGCTTCACAACTGCCAGCTCCTCCTACTGCCCCTACCACAGGGCTGCCACTGTAAGATGCAGCCCCGTGGTAACAGCAGATGCCCATCAGAGCCGTGTCACAATCGCTCGCCACTCATTCCTATTCCTAGCACGCTCGCATGCTTCCCTCACATCCATCCTCCTATCATTCAGGGCTCTCCTTACTCCATACATCCATCCAAACCTAGGCCTCCCTCTAGCATTTCTCCCATCAACTATCGCATTCATCACCTTTTTCAGCAGCCTTTCATCATCCATCCTTTCCACATGGCCAAACCATCTCAGAACATTCATATCTACTCTGGCTGCAATTTCTCTCCTCACGCCCGTTCTTGCTCTCACCACTTCATTCCTAACCCTATCCAATCGAGATACACCAATCATACTCCTCAGGCATTTCATCTCAAACACATTTAGTTTCAATCTCTCACTTACTTTCATACCCCATAACTCTGATCCATACATCACAGTTGGCACAACCACTTTCTCATACAAAACTTTCTTAACATTCATTTCCAACCCTCTATTCTTCATCACTCCTTTCAATGCACCCAACACTTTACATCCTTCATTCACTCTGTGACACACATCTGCTTCCACTCCACCATTTGCAGCTATAACCGAGCCTAAATACTTAAACTGATTAACCTCCTCAAGTGTCTCTCCATTCAACATAACATTCAATCCAGCGCCATCCTCATTTCTTGTACACCTCATAACCTTACTCTTTCCCACATTCACTCGCAGCTTCCTTCTCTCACACACCATTCCAAATTCTGACACTAACTGACACAGCTTTTCCTCTGAATCTGCCACCACCACAGTATCATCTGCAAACAGCAACTGATTCAGCTCCCACTCGTTATCATCCCCATCTACCATTCTCAAACCTCGACCACGCACTCGCTCATTCACCTCTCTTACAACTCCATCAATATACAAATTGAACAGCCATGGTGACATCACACATCCCTGTCTCAGTCCCACACTCACTGGAAACCACTCACTCACTTCATTCCCTACCCTAACACAAGCTCTACTACCCTCATACAAACTCTTCACTGCATGCAACAATTTACCATTGATTCCATATAATCTCAAAACATTCCACATAGCCTCTCTATCAACTCTATCATATGCTTTCTCCAGATCCAAAATTGCAAAATACACATCCTTACCCTTTGCTAAATATTTCTCACATAACTGCCTAACTATAAAAATCTGATCTATGCAACCTCTACCTCTCCTAAAACCACTCTGCACTTCCGCGATCACATATTCTGTCTTATCCCTAATCCTATTAACCAGTATCCTACCATACACTTTTCCTACCACACTTAACAACCTTATACCCCTAAAATTACTGCATTCATACACATCTCCCTTACCTTTGTATAGGGGCACTATACAGGCAATCACCCAATCCACTGGCACCAATGACAACATAAAGCATATATTAAACACTCTCACTAACCATTCCAATGCAGTCACACCCCCTTCTTTCAACATCTCCGCTCTCACACCATCCATTCCAGGTGCTTTACCTGCTTTCGCTTCATACAATGCCCTTTTCACCTCCTCTCTTGTAATCTCTCTCTCATTTTCATCTCCCATTACTGGCCCTTGAACCCCTCCCACTGCCACTATAGCTGCCTCTCTATCTTCCTCAACATTCAGCAAGCACTCAAAATATTCTGCCCATCTTTTCCTTGCATCGTTCCCTCTTAACATCTGTCCATTCACATCTTTCACTGTCTCTTCCATACTCGATCCACCCTTCCTTGCTCTCTTCACTTTTTTCCAAAACTTCTTTTTATTCTCCTCATATGACCTACTAAAATCCTGTCCCCACCTAACATTTGCCAACCTCTTCTCTTCCTCTACCTTCCGCTTGGTTTCCACATTTTTCTCCCTATATCTTTCATACTTCTCCCTACTTTTACACTGCAGCCATTCCTCAAAAGCCCTCTTTTTCTCTTCCACCTTCATTTTCACCCCTTCATTCCACCACTCGCTGCCCCTCCTCATGCCACCTCCAACAAACCTCTTTCCACACACATCACTTGCATGTCACACAAAACATTCTTTCATCAACCCCCATTCCTCCCCTAACTCCCCAACTTCTCTTTCTTTCACCCTGTCATATGCCACTCTCAACCTGTCCTGATATTCCTGTCTCTTCTCTGGCTTTTTCAACTCTTCCACCTTCACTATTTCCCTTCTACATCCCCCCACACTATTTCCCCACTCTTTTGCTACTACCACTTTTGCTTCAACCAAAAAATTATCAGACATCCCAGCAGCCACACCCCTGAATGCATGTACATCTTTCACTCTACCAATCATGCTCTTTGCTACCAACACATAATCCATCAATGCTCTTTCTTTCACTCTTCCATTTGCCACTCTCAT
>JAXCGZ010000755.1:0-5000 GCA_037179515.1 Halocaridina rubra
GTCGACAGCCCTGTTCAAACTGTGGGAAATAAACCATGATCTTTCCCACTGTTGGTTTAACTATAGACTTAAATGTGGTCACTGCCGTGAACATGGACATAAAACAAGATTATGTCCCTTAAATATATAGCAATCACATTGTAGTACAGGCTTATTGAAACAGTTCATAAACATACAACACATCAATGCACAATCACTTTTGGGTAATTTCGAAAATATTGCACTAATGATCAGAGAAAATAACGTGGATATAATGTGTGTTTGTGAAACTTGGCTCCAAGCAAATATGCAGTCTGGTTTTGTTGCTATACCTGAGTATTCTTTTTATCGATTTGATGGCGGTAGGGGTGGGGGTGTGGGGGTGTATGTAAGAAATCATCTAACCGGTCTCCCTATTAAAGACCCCTGAAGTCGAGCGACCTCCTCATCTTGAAGACATTTGGTTGACTGTTCAGAGTAGGAAATCCCCTTCATTCATCCTGGGATGTGTATATAGACACCCACATGCACTCAACGACACCTTTGATTACATCTCCGAGGTATTTCGGTCGGTCTGTTTGAGGAGCAAACCTCTCATTATTATAGGCGACTTCAATGATAATCTCCTTCTTCCTAATAATAAAATGGGGAAATTAATTCAATCCCTCCACTTAAATCAGCTTGTGAATAAAGCAACCCGTACCACCGCTAATTCCTCCAGCCTAATTGATCTTATAATTACCAATACACCTAGTTTTATAGTTCACCACGATGTCTTACCTTGTCCTGTAGGAGACCACGAGCTTCTAATAGCTACAGTTAATGTCAGGAAGGAAAAGAGACCGCCAATTGTTAAAACTTTCCGATCTCTTGAGAATTATTCTCAAAATTGTTTCTGCGACACTCTTCTTAATGAATACAACATTTTAAATTCAATACTAACTACAGATTGTGTAAATTATCAAGTTTCTACTTTTACTGATGTTTTTACGAGATGTTTAAATGAATGTGCCCCTCTTACAACCAAAGTCATGACACGCCCTCCTGCCCCGTGGATTGGACTTGATTATTAATCAACCACATAATTGCCAGCCTCCAGCTGAAAGAAGTATTATCAATAATTTTAGACCGCACCCAATCGATTTAGTCACACTTATTCTTATCATAAAGAACCTCAAACCAACAAACTCTTGTGGTTCCGATGGGATACAACTTCGCTTCCTAATTGACTCATTGCCAGTTACAGTATTTTTCATTTTAGTCATTGTAAATACATCCATTGTTACAGGCAGTTATCCTAACCTCTGGAAGCATCCCTATATCATCCCCGTTTTTAAGAGTGGAGATACTAATAATGTTGAAAATTATAGGCCAATCTCTCTTCTCAGCATTCTGTCTAAAATACTTGAGAAGGTAGTTGCCACCCAGTTAATAAATTTCCTTGAATTAAATTGTCTATTATGTGAAGAACAACACGGTTTTCGGCCTAAACTTTCGACCGAGACGGCCCTACTTAAAATTACTGATAAAATTTATAGTAATATTGAAAATAAGAAAATATCACTTTTATTATTGTTAGATTTGTCTAAAGCATTTGACAGTGTACACCATCAAATTCTAATGAGAAAACTTTCCAAAGTTCATGTTGACTCATTTTGGTTCGAAAATTATCTGAAAGATCGAATTCAATCAGTTCGAATGGGCTCGACTCTCTCTTCCTCTTTAGATATCAGTTTTGGCGTTCCTCAGGGTTCAATTTTAGGTCCTCTGCTTTTCTTAATATATGTTAATGATTTACCTCAATTTATAAGAGATTGCCTACTTGTTATGTATGCTGATGACACCCAGATTATGCTTACTGGTGACATTGATAGAATTCCTGAAATCTTAAAAAGGGCTGAAGATATATTAAACTGTACCAAAAGTTATTTTAACAGTAATGGTCTTTTACTGAACGAAAATAAAACTAAATTCGTTATTTTTGGATCAAATCAATACCTGTCCCGCATTCCTGAGAACATCAGTATAAATTTCAACAATGTTTCACTCTTCCCATCTAATAAGGTTAAAAATCTAGGAGTTATTATGGACAGTACCATGACATTTAATTTTCATATCGATGAACTACATAAAAAAGTGAACGGGACCCTTATTTACTTGAACAGAGTCTATGAAAGATTCGAGCCTGATTGTAGGGCAATTGTAGTACAAACATTGATTTTAAGTATTCTCAACTACTGTCTAAGTGTTTGGGGTTCCACGACTAAGACCCAGATGTTACGAGTGAAAAGGCTCCAGAATTTTGCTGCAAGAGTTGCCATAGGGGGGGTGCATAAACATGATCACGTGACTCCCCTCTTTGAGAGATTGGGTTGGCTAAGGATGGACATGAAGTTCATATATAATATCTGTCTTTTAGTTTTTAAAATAAATCATGGAATATTACCGGAATGGCTCTTCTCATTGCCAACAGTTAATCAAGTGCGTATCAATAACGTCAACACCAGATATCAGAATTCTTTTTACGTGCCCAGAACTTCCACTGATATTGGGGCAAGAGCCTTAAATGTAATAGGCCCGAGACTTTGGAACTCTTTACCCGCAAACTTAAGAAGTTGCCAAACATTACCCTCACTTAAATCTCATCTTTTAAATCACCTACTTAATAAGTGATTTTAGTCTCATTATTATCCTCCCATTGGGTAAACGAAGTGTATGTATGCATATTTTATTGTGTAAATTTTTTGATTTTGTGCTTTGCAAATTTCATTAGTTTTATTTTGACATTTTACATTGTAATTTGTAATTAGATTAATTATCATGTGTAAATTTTGTGATTTTGTGCTTTGCAAATTTCATTAGTTTTATTTTGACATTTTACATTGCAATTTGTAATTAGATTAATTATCATGTAATAGCCATTTTTGATGGAATAAAGTTTTTGACTTTGACTTTGACTTTGACTTTGACTCTCTCTCTCTCTCTCTCTCTCTCTCTCTCTCTTTTACTTCTTAGTTTTCTTCGGCTATTGAAGAAGTCACTCTTACTCTATGATCTGATTCTAATCTGTATAATGAGTCATTTTCCCCTATAAGGGGAGTGGCACAGTCAAGGCAATACACTCTGCCTCTTTGGGATGAGATAATACAGAGAAAGGGATTCCCATTCCCCTCGCTCAGCCCTATTTAGTCGACTCTTATGACACGCAGGGGAACACGGAGGAAGTATTCTAGCCCCCTCCCATCTAATACAGATTCCAATTCCCTTTCTATTTTTCTTTATTTATTAAACAAAATAACTTTTATTATATAATGTGCTTAGGAGATTTTACGGATCTCTTCTCTTTTTTGTATTTTCTGTAATTATCATTTTTGTTATAACTGTATACATACACATATATTTATACATGCTCGCTTATTCTCTAAACAACATGGAATTTACATACATACATATATACATACAAACATGAACATACATACGTACATACAAGCACATACATACACGTTTACACATACATGCATGCATACATTTATATATACATACATTCATGCACATATATATACATATACGTGCACGCACATATACATACACACATACATACATACTCGTACGTAAATACATACATAAATTGTCTCTCTCGTTCTCTAACATTTTGGATTTTTTTTTTCAGAACAATTTCTTTTCTACAGTATAATTGCATGCCAAGAGATAGTGTTATATTCATCTTGAGGGTAAAATATTCATTCTTATATCACGGAAAATTATTTTCTTATATTATAAATAATTTTCTGCTATGTAATTTTATCTCTTCTTTCTTTTCTATTTTCTTCTTTACATATAATCTATTACTTTTTTTCTATCATTTTTACTGTACAAACAAATATTTACTTCTATTTACAGATGGACAAAAATTCATTTCTAATAAGTAATAAATTAAGTCATTCCTGTTCAGTAGCGATATATATATATATATATATATATATATATATATATATATATATATATATATATATATATATATATATATATATATATATATATACACTAACTGCATATAATCAAATTTAAGTAATTACTAAGAATGCATAACAGAAAAGACAAAATGTCAATAAAATAAAAGAAGGCATTAAGCACCACAACAAATAGCAAACACACACAAACACACACACACACGTATGCACGCACGCACGTACGTACCTATGTATGCATGTACGTATGTATGTATGCAAGTAAGTAAGTAAGTAAGTAAGTAAGTAAGAATGTACGTATGTATGTATGTAAGTGCGTGCATTCCTCAGAAATTTTCCCCGCCCAAATAATGGACGCAAGAACAAAATATTAAGAAAAATAAAACAGACATTAAACCTCTGAATAAATAACAAACATAGCTTCCAATATTCCACATGTAATAAACAAACACATACAGAACACGCCAAGCTAAAATTATCTTAAATACAAACACGAAAACGACGAAAAACAATGCCAACCTAAACATAAATACGATTAAGACAATGTTTGTCCCCTGGTAAATAGATTTATTACATGCCATCCAATGCAGATAATATTAGAGCAACAAAGACCTCGTGCTGCTAGCAATACTAATCCCAAAATTTATTGCTTCGAAGAGTCGATACTTAATTCAGAAATGAAAACATTGAAGAAGACCTGATTTCTCTGTGTATTATACGTCTGGGATTGATTATATATATATATATATATATATATATATATATATATATATATATATATATATATATATATATATATATATACCGGTATATATATATGTATGTGTATATATATATATATATATATATATATATATATATATATATATATATATATATATATATATATATATATATATATATATATATATATATATATATATATATATATATGCACATATATATATATATATACACACACTCGTGTGTGTGTATATATATACACGTGTATGTGTGTATATATATATATATATATATATATATATATATATATATATATATATATATATATAT
>JAXCGZ010000755.1:10000-22500 GCA_037179515.1 Halocaridina rubra
TGATGCATGAATATCTTTTGTACAAATAAAACTATCTTCAATAACCTATTGCTATATATGATTTCATCCTTGCTCCAATTTATAGAATAAGTTTTCCATAAATAAAAATTCTGAATTTCTCATTTCTGATTCTACGATTTTAATACAAAATGGTGGTACATTTTTCACTTATATATATTAAATTTATAAATTTACTCAAAAAAGTAATATCAAAATTTAATCACATTAACTTTACATTTTACATCATTAAAACCTAGCTTTGTAGCCATTGGCGTAGTTAATCTGTGCTCTAGAAGGTCCTTTCAAATGGAATATATTCAAGAACGTATTACACGAAAATTTATTTGCCTAGCCCCCGAAAATTGCTGTACTAAACAGTCCTGAATTCTTAAGGTGGTAATAAAGTGCTCCTAATAATTTTTGATGAAAATAGACACTAGTTTTAAAGATCTTATATACACTAGTTCTTATAAATATACAATGTATCCTAAACTAGTAAGTTTAATACAAACTGGTGAAAAAGTCCTCTTTTGGGGAAACCATGTAGAAAAACTTTGATGAATTTGAATTTTTTTTTTAATCTTTTAAAAGAATATTTAAGCAAATAAGTTTAGAAACTTATTTGCTTAAATAAGATTTACTCTGTTAAGAAAAAGACAACCACTTTCGCACTGCCTTAAACAAGGCAATCTTCTTTGTAAGGAGAGCAATTACGTATAATTGGTGTGTTCATACGATGTAATTATTATTATTATTATTATTATTATTATTATTATTATAATTATTATAGTTAGTTATTATTAATTATTATTACTATCATTATAGTTATTATTACTACTACTATCATTATTATGGTTATTATTATTACTACTATCATTATTATAGTTATAAGTATTACTACTATCATCATTAGTTATTATTATTATTATTTAGTAATTATTTAGTTATTATTATTATTATTTTTATTTTCAGTAGTAGTAGTAATAGTGGTAGTAATAGTGGTATTATGAAGCTTTTTTTTTATGATTGTGACACCAAGACTGGCAAAATAAATAAATCTGCCCTCGTCGGAGAGATGGGGAGTGTTGTGAATTATCAGATGTGAAGGGATTATAAGATAGGTGTAACGATTATACAAGAATATTCGGTGTTAATGTAGGCATAGATAAAAAAAAACCGTAACTGAAGGAAGATATAACATCGAATTGTCCTGGACAGTCCTATTTAAGTCCAAAAGAACTTTCAGCTGTAGTATTGTAACGGGCGACTAGTTCCATGGGCCAACCTATTACAATACTTCTTGAGAAAAGTTTGAAGACGAAAGTAAGGTATACTTATGGGGGTTTACACGGTCAAACGGTTCGTCGAACTCGGTTCGACAGACAAGTGTTTGAAGTGATGTTCGAACGTGTGAACGGGATATTTGGTTGTCGAACACGTTCGACAATCATGTTCGACAACCAAATACCCCATTCACACGTTCGAACATCACTTCAAACACTTGTCTGTCGAACCGCGTTCGAAGAACCGTTTGACAGTGTAAACCGTCCTTAAGGTATTCTTAAACTTTCCTTTATTACCGCAGTAGTATTAATTGTGTAAGTTCTTCCTCCGTGTTCCCCTGCGTGTCGTGAAATGCGACTCAATGGGGCGGAATGAGGGGACTGGAAATCCCCTCTGTATTTTCTTCCCTCGAAGAGTCAAGGTGCTTTGCTCTGACTGAGCCATCTCCCTTGAAGGGGGAATATGACTCTTGTATATAGACAGATTAAATTGGGGAGAATTCCAATTATTAATTACATAAAACAACGAATATATATATATATATATATATATATATATATATATATATATATATATATATATATATATATATATAAAGTACTTATTAATTTCGTGACCTAAACTGGTCACCTTCTCAGAGTACAATGGCAAGAGATACAACTAGCAGAACAGAAGAACACTTGAAAAGAAGGAGACAAAAGACCCGCCCAGGAGTCCTAAACATGGGATTAATAGATAACAATCTTAAATGCCCGCCGGGGTTATTCATAGATGAATAAAATTATAAAAATACAAAAATCAATAATAAATAAATAAATAACTAAAAATAATTAGAAAAATACAATAATTAACCTCCGCCAATAAACAAACAAATAAATAAACAGACAAACATTTAAATGACTAAATTACTTAAAACATAATAAACAAACAACACAAAAACACTTGAATGCTCTACTAACAAAAGCTGGATTATCTAGATTACTTCTGAAAACAGAGGGATCACAGAGCAATCGGTTAAAGACAAGCCTGTGCGGGGATTCTCTGCAAAAGGCCAGAGTATGTGTGTGTGTTTGTTTCGGTGTGATTTCATGTATGTATGTGTGTGTATGTGTTTATGTATAAGTGTGCATGTATGTATGTATGCATATGTATGTATGTATGTATGTATGCATGCATGCATGTATGTAAGGTGCATGTATGTATGTATGCATGCATGTATGTATGTATGTACGCATGTATGTATGTGTGCATGTATGTATGTAGGTATGCCGTTTATCTACTAGTTCAATATTACAAATTATATGAAAAACTTGCGTAAATAAAAAAAAATACTACTTACACTAATTAACTAACACCATATCAATCATTTAGGAATATTAACACCAGGACGTGAGTACGCTAATTGGGTGCTAATGTTAATCTGGTAAGCGACTATCACCCTCGTAATCACTCACTTGTGATAATGGTGATACACGCTCATCGCATTTCAATCACCTCGCTTGGTGATTGAGAAACGGATCCCAATCAATGGACACAATTATCGTACGTTGGAATTCAAAATTGTCGTTTTTTAATCATTCAATATTTTTTTTTCTTATTATCGTAATTACTGATTAAATTTGAGTCTGAAAAAGAAAATTGAAAAATAAAAGCATTAAATTTTTTTTCTTATCGTAATTACTGTTCAAATTTGAGTCTGAAAAAGAAAATTGAAAAATAAAATCGTTTTATTTTTTTTCTTATCGTAATTACTGTTCAAATTTGAGTCTGAAAAAGAAAATTGAAAAAATAAAATCGCTTTATTTTTTTCTTATTATCGTAATTACTGTTCAAATTTGAGTCTGAAAAAGAAAATTGAAAAATAAAATTGTTCAATATTTTTTTCTTATTATCGTAATTACTGTTCAGATTTGAGTCTGAAAAAGAATACTGAAAAATAAAATTGTTCAATATTTTTTTCTTATTATCGTAATTACTGTTCAAATTTGAGTCTGAAAAAGAAAATTGAAAAATAAAATCGTTCATTTTTTTTCTTATTATCGTAATTACTGTTTAAATTTGAGTCTGAAAAAGAATACTGAAAAATAAAATTGTTCAATATTTTTTTCTTATTATCGTAATTACTGTTCAAATTTGAGTCTGAAAAAGAAAATTGAAAAAATAAAATCGTTCAATTTTTTTTTCTTATCGTAATTACTGTTCAAATTTGAGTCTGAAAAAGAAAATTGAAAAATAAAATCGTTCAATTTTTTTTCTTATCGTAATTACTGTTCAAATTTGAGTCTGAAAAAGAAAATTGAAAAAATAAAATCGTTCAATTTTTTTCTTATCGTAATTACTGTTCAAATTTTAGTCTGAAAAAGAAAATTGAAAAATAAAATTGTTCAATATTTTTTTCTTATTATCGTAATTACTGTTCAGATTTGAGTCTGAAAAAGAAAATTGAAAAATATAATCGTTCAATATTTTTTTTCTTATTATCGTAATTACTGTTCAGATTTGAGTCTGAAAAAGAAAATTGAAAAAATAAAATAAAATGAATGAAAAACTAAAGAAAAGAAGGTTAAGAAGAATATGATAAAAATATAAAGAAAACTGAATAAAGAGAGAGAACGATAAAGAGAAAAGAATAAGAAGAAAAACGAGAGAAAAGAATTAGAGAAGAAAAAGAAAAGGAAGACAGAGGAAAGTCTAAGCAGGAGGAAAATAGAATAAAAGAAGGGAAATCCTAAAAAAAGTACTAGAAAATAAGGAAAAAATAACAAGGAAGGAACACAGAGAAAAATATGATAATGATGATCATGTAGAAAAAGAAGATAAAGGAGAGGAAGAGAAAAAGGAAAAGAGCAGAGAAAAAAGATAAAAAATAAAAGAGAAGAAGAAGAAGAAGAAGAAGAAGAAGAAGAAGAAGAAGAAGAAGAAGAAGGAAGAATGAAGAATTAAGAATGAAGAAGAAGAATTAAGAATGAAGAAGAAGAAGAAGAAGAAGAAGAAGAAGAAGAGAGAGAGAAGAAGAATGAAGAATTAAGAATGAAGAAGAAGAATTAAGAATGAAGAAGAAGAATTAAGAATGAAGAAGAAGAAGAAGAAGAAGAAGAATGAAGAATTAAGAATGAAGAAGAAGAATTAAGAATGAAGAAGAATTAAGAATGAAGAAGAAGAATTAAGAATGAAGAAGAATTAAGAATGAAGAAGAAGAATTAAGAATGAAGAAGAAGAATTAAGAATGAAGAAGAATTAAGAATGAAGAAGAAGAATTAAGAATGAAGAAGAAGAATTAAGAATGAAGAAGAAGAAGAAGAAGAAGAAGAAGAAGAAGAAGAAGAAGAAGAAGAAGAAGAAGAAGAATAATTAAGAATGAAGAAGAAGAATTAAGAATGAAGAAGAAGAATTAAGAATGAAGAAGAAGAATTAAGAATGAAGAAGAAGAATTGAGAATGAAGAAGAAGAATTGAGAATGAAGAAGAAGAATTAAGAATGAAGAAGAAGAATTGAGAATGAAGAAGAAGAATTAAGAATGAAGAAGAATTAAGAATGAAGAAGAAGAATTAAGAATGAAGAAGAAGAATTAAGAATGAAGAAGAAGAAGAAGAAGAAGAAGAAGAAGAAGAAGAAGAATGAAGAATAAAGAATGAAGAAGAAGAATTAAGAATGAAGAAGAAGAATTAAGAATGAAGAAGAAGAAGAATTAAGAATGAAGAAGAAGAATTAAGAATGAAGAAGAAGAATTAAGAATGAAGAAGAAGAATTAAGACTGAAGAAGAAGAATTAAGAATGAAGAAGAAGAATTAAGAATGAAGAAGAAGAAGAAGAAGAAGAAGAAGAAGAAGAAGAAGAATGAAGAATTAAGAATGAAGAAGAAGAATTAAGAATGAAGAAGAAGAATTAAGAATGAAGAAGAAGAATCAAGAATGAAGAAGAAGAATTAAGAATGAAGAAGAAGAATTAAGAATGAAGAAGAAGAAGAAGAAGAAGAAGAAGAAGAAGAAGAAGAAGAAGAAGAAGAAGAATGAAGAATAAAGAATGAAGAAGAAGAATTAAGAATGAAGAAGAAGAATTAAGAATGAAGAAGAAGAATTAAGAATGAAGAAGAAGAAGAAGAAGAAGAAGAAGAAGAAGAAGAAGAATGAAGAATGAAGAATTAAGAATGAAGAAGAAGAATTAAGAATGAAGAAGAAGAATTAAGAATGAAGAAGAAGAATTAAGAATGAAGAAGAAGAATTGAGAATGAAGAAGAAGAATTGAGAATGAAGAAGAAGAATTAAGAATGAAGAAGAAGAATTAAGAATGAAGAAGAAGAATTAAGAATGAAGAAGAAGAATTAAGAATGAAGAAGAAGAATTAAGAATGAAGAAGAAGAATTAAGAATGAAGAAGAAGAATTAAGAATGAAGAAGAAGAATTAAGACTGAAGAAGAAGAATTAAGAATGAAGAAGAAGAATTAAGAATGAAGAAGAAGAAGAAGAAGAAGAAGAAGAAGAAGAAGAAGAAGAAGAAGAAGAAGAAGAAGAATGAAGAATTAAGAATGAAGAAGAATTAAGAATGAAGAAGAAGAATTAAGAATGAAGAAGAAGAATTAAGAATGAAGAAGAAGAATCAAGAATGAAGAAGAAGAATTAAGAATGAAGAATTAAGAATGAAGAAGAAGAAGAAGAAGAAGAAGAAGAAGAAGAAGAAGAAGAATGAAGAATAAAGAATGAAGAAGAAGAATTAAGAATGAAGAAGAAGAAGAAGAAGAAGAAGAAGAAGAAGAAGAAGAAGAAGAAGAAGAAGAATTAAGAATGAAGAAGAAGAATTAAGAATGAAGAAGAAGAATTAAGAATGAAGAAGAAGAATTAAGAATGAAGAAGAAGAATTAAGAATGAAGAAGAAGAATTAAGAATGAAGAAGAAGAAGAAGAAGAATGAAGAATTAAGAATGAAGAAGAAGAATTAAGAATGAAGAAGAAGAATTAAGAATGAAGAAGAATTAAGAATGAAGAAGAAGAATTAAGAATGAAGAAGAAGAATTAAGAATGAAGAAGAAGAATTAAGAATGAAGAAGAAGAATTAAGAATGAAGAAGAAGAATTAAGAATGAAGAAGAAGAATTAAGAATGAAGAAGAAGAAGAAGAAGAAGAAGAAGAAGAATGAAGAATTAAGAATGAAGAAGAATTAAGAATGAAGAAGAAGAATTAAGACTGAAGAAGAAGAATTAAGAATGAAGAAGAAGAATTAAGAATGAAGAAGAAGAATTAAGAATGAAGAAGAAGAAGAAGAAGAAGAAGAAGAAGAAGAATGAAGAATAAAGAATGAAGAAGAAGAATTAAGAATGAAGAAGAAGAAGAAGAAGAGAGAAGAAGAAGAAGAAGAAGAATGAAGAATTAAGAATGAAGAAGAAGAATTAAGAATGAAGAAGAAGAATTAAGAATGAAGAAGAAGAATTAAGAATGAAGAAGAAGAGAAGAAGAAGAAGAAGAAGAAGAAGAAGAAGAGAAGAAGAATGAAGAATTAAGAATGAAGAAGAATTAAGAATGAAGAAGAAGAATTAAGAATGAAGAAGAATTAAGAATGAAGAAGAAGAATTAAGAATGAAGAAGAAGAATTAAGAATGAAGAAGAAGAATTAAGAATGAAGAAGAAGAATTAAGAATGAAGAAGAAGAAGAAGAAGAAGAAGAAGAGAGAAGAAGAGAAGAAGAAGAAGAAGAAGAAGAGAAGAAGAAGGAGATGAAGAATTAAGAATGAAGAAGAAGAATTAAGAATGAAGAAGAAGAATTAAGAATGAAGAAGAAGAATTAAGAATGAAGAAGAAGAATTGAGAATGAAGAAGAAGAATTGAGAATGAAGAAGAAGAATTGAGAATGAAGAAGAAGAATTAAGAATGAAGAAGAAGAATTAAGAATGAAGAAGAAGAATTAAGAATGAAGAAGAAGAATTAAGAATGAAGAAGAAGAATTAAGAATGAAGAAGAAGAATTAAGAATGAAGAAGAAGAATTGAGAATGAAGAACAAGAATTAAGAATGAAGAAGAAGAATTAAGAATGAAGAAGAAGAATTAAGAATGAAGAAGAAGAATTAAGAATGAAGAAGAAGAATTAAGAATGAAGAAGAAGAATTAAGACTGAAGAAGAAGAATTAAGAATGAAGAAGAAGAATTAAGAATGAAGAAGAAGAAGAAGAAGAAGAAGAAGAAGAAGAAGAAGAAGAAGAAGAAGAAGAATGAAGAATTAAGAATGAAGAAGAATTAAGAATGAAGAAGAAGAATTAAGAATGAAGAAGAAGAATTAAGAATGAAGACGAAGAATTAAGAATGAAGAAGAAGAATCAAGAATGAAGAAGAAGAATTAAGAATGAAGAAGAAGAATTAAGAATGAAGAAGAAGAAGAAGAAGAAGAAGAAGAAGAAGAAGAAGAAGAAGAATGAAGAAGAAGAATTAAGAATGAAGAAGAAGAATTAAGAATGAAGAAGAAGAAGAATTAAGAATGAAGAAGAAGAATTAAGAATGAAGAAGAAGAATTAAGAATGAAGAAGAAGAATTAAGAATGAAGAAGAAGAAGAAGAAGAAGAAGAAGAAGAAGAAGAAGAATGAAGAATTAAGAATGAAGAAGAATTAAGAATGAAGAAGAAGAATTAAGAATGAAGAAGAAGACTTAAGAATGAAGACGAAGAATTAAGAATGAAGAAGAAGAATTAAGAATGAAGAAGAAGAATTAAGAATGAAGAAGAAGAATTAAGAATGAAGAAGAAGAAGAAGAAGAAGAGAGAAGAAGAAGAAGAAGAATGAAGAATTAAGAATGAAGAAGAAGAATTAAGAATGAAGAAGAAGAATTAAGAATGAAGAAGAAGAAGAATTAAGAATGAAGAAGAAGAATTAAGAATGAAGAAGAAGAATTAAGAATGAAGAAGAAGAAGAAGAAGAAGAAGAAGAAGAGAAGAAGAAGAAGAGAAGAAGAAGAAGAAGATGAATGAAGAATTAAGAATGAAGAAGAAGAATTAAGAATGAAGAAGAAGAATTAAGAATGAAGAAGAAGAATTAAGAATGAAGAAGAAGAAGTAAGAATGAAGAAGAAGAATTAAGAATGAAGAAGAAGAATTAAGAATGGAAGAAGAAGAAGAAGAAGAAGAAGAAGAAGAAGAAGAAGAAGAAGAAGAAGAAGAAGAAGAAGAAGAAGAAAAATTAAGAAGAAGAAAATAAGAAGAGAGAAGAAGAAGAAGAAGAAGAAGAAGAAGAAGAAGAAGAAGAAAAATTAAGAATGAAGAATGAAGAAGAAGAAGAATTAAGAATGAAGAAAAAGTCAATAATTACAGCGAACGTCAAGAATGATGGATCTCTTCTACTTCTGTGCTTATATTTTGCATCTCAACCCCCCCCCCTCCCAAGTAACCCTGCTTTGTTTATCAATGGCAGAATAAGCCCTACCCAGCTTGGTTTATCAATGGCAGAATAAGTCCCACCCAGCTTTGCTTATCAATGGCAGAATAAGTCCCACCCAGCTTTGTTTATCAATGGCAGAATAAGTCCCACCCAGCTTGGTTTATCAATGGCAGAATAAGTCCCACCCAGCTTTGTTTATCAATGGCAGAATAAGCCCCACCCAGCTTGGTTTATCAATGGCAGAATAAGTCCCACCCAGCCTTGTTTATCAATGGCAGAATAAGCCCCACACAACCTTATCAATAGGAGAATAAAATTCCCCCAGCCTTTGTTTATCAATGGTAGAATAAATATCAACCAGATTTGTTTATTAATTACACAATATACCCCACTGAGCCTTGTTTATCAACGGCAGAATTAACCCCTCCCAGCCTTGTTTATCAATGGCAGAATTAACCCCACCCAGCCTTGTTTATCAATGGCAGAATTAACCCCACCCAGCCTTGCTTATAAGTGGAAGAATAAACCTACTCAGCCTTGTTTATCAATGGTTGAGTAAACCCCACGGAGCCTTGTTTAGCAATGGAAGAATAAACCCCAAACAGTCTTGTTTATCAGTGGCAGAATAAACCCTACCTAATATTGTTTATCAATAGTAGAATAAACCACAACCAGCTTAGTTAAAAACAACCAGCTTAGTTTACAAATAGCAGAATAAACCCCAACCAGCTTTGTTTATCAATAGCAGGATAAATCCCATCCGGCTTTTCTTACAAATGGAAAAAAAGGCCCCACAATACCTTATCAAATGACACAATAATCTCTATCCAGCCTTGTTTAAATGTGGCAGAATGAGTCTAAGCCAGCATTGTTTAATTTGTTATAAACAGAATTATCTTTACCCGGGTTTGTTTATCTAGGATAACAGAATTTTACGTGGCTACCCTTTATCCACAAGGAGCTTAAAGGAGTGGTTGAGGTATGTGTGGATCGCGGTGAATGCGTGTTTCTTGGCTCAGCCACCCCCTTACAAGGGGGAATGAGGCCATATGTATGTATGTAATATTTTTGTATGTAGATATTTTTCATGTATGTATTTATGTATGTATTTATGCATGCATGCATGCATGCATGTTTGTATGTATGTATGTATGTATGTATGTATGCATGCACATATGTATGTATGTAGAGGAATCGAATCCCGGACAAGGATAATAATGTCATCCATATGTACTTTTCGAACGTGCGCAGGAAGTTCGAAGTAGTGTCAATGGCCAATTTGTGACAATCATCTGTAGTTTTCATACGTGTGCAGTGGGTTCGAATCCTGGATATGGACATTAATGTTACTCATTAATAGTTTTTGCGTGTGAGCACAGTATCTGAATTCTCGCCGGGGGCAGTTTTGCATTTATTTCAAGAAAATACAATTTTAATACAGATCATATATTTAAGCACAATTCAAGAATGAAAATTATCATATATATATATATATATATATATATATATATATATATATATATATATATATATATATATATATCCTTTTTCAGGTAGTTATGTATGTATGTATGTATGCGTGTGTGTATGTAATGGAGATGAGGTGTATGAAAGTAAGATAAGCAACCCTTTATCCCCAAGGAGCCAAGAGGAGTGCATGAGGTATGTGGGGTTCGTGGTGAATGCATGTTTCTCGGCTCAGCCACTCCCCTTACAAGGGGGTATGGGACCATGTATATGTATGTATGTATGTATATATGTATGTGTGTATGTATGAATGTATGTATGCATGCACACAGTTGTTTCAATGTGACTTTATGCAATTACAAACAATAATTCTTTAATCTTATTAAATAAAATAACGCATATTTTTTCTAAATACATTTGGATATCAGCTTTCATACATTTCTATGTGCGCTCAACTAAACTGACAGGACAAAAATATTAATAAACACAAATGAAATATATTCTACATATGATTTTTTTTTTATCCTAAATGACCAAAACAATGTGATATATATATATATATATATATATATATATATATATATATAGTGAGTGAGTGAGTGAGTGAGTGTGTGTGTGTGTGTGTGTGTGTGTGTGTGTGTGTGTGTGTGTGTGTGTGTGTGTGTGTGTGTGTGATTCTGCGAATACAAATTATATATATTTATTGAATATGAGCATAAAAATAAAAACATTGTTGATTATATAACTTATATAATAAATATAACAGTTATTACCAGAAAAGATTATCTACCTACCTAACGCTAGATTGATAGATAGATACATACATACATACATACATAATGCGAGAAGATGCTAGCAAAGCGCAAGGTGAGAGAGGCAACGAGAAAACCGGATGTGAGGTGGGGCTGATGCTTGATTAAAAATTCTTAAAAAGAATAAAAAACAAAATTAAAGGAAGAGAAAAGAGTACGGAAGGGTGAGTATGGTAGGGTGGAGAGGATGAAGGGACTTGAAGGGCAATTGGTAGTATATGCAATAAAAGAGAGAGAGAGAGAGAGAGAGAGAGAGAGAGAGAGAGAGAGAGAGAGAGAGAGAGAGAGAGAGAGAGAGAGAGAGAGAGAGAGAGAGAGAGAGAGAGAGAGAGAGATAACATGAGTATTTCAAGGAACTGTAAAATGTGGATGATAGAGAGGGCGAGATTATGGCCGTGGGAGATGCCTGGAGAAGGTTAACACAAGGTGAGGAAACTGATAGATAAATTACAAGAGAGGGAGAGAAGTACAAATGGTTCTGAAAGTAACGCAAACAGGTAAAGCACCAGGGCTAGATGGGCCTCATGTAGCAAGTTTGTCAAAAGGTGGAGAGACAATAATGGACTATATGGTGAGGTTGTTGAATGTATGTTCCAGGAGATGGAGGGTCTCAATTTATTGGAGAGCATGTGTAGCTCCACTTCATAAATGGAAGGGATATAATTGAGAATGTAGTAGTTTTAGAGGATATTGTTTGCTGAATGTAGCTGGTAAGGTATATGGAAGTGTTGACCGAGACCTGGAAAAGGAACTGAAAGAAAGACTGGGAAGAACAGTGTGGGTTCAGGAGAGGCGGTGTGTGTGTTGGTCAAGTGTCTGTGGAATGATAGGTGTATAAGAAGTCCCTAAAAAAAGTTACGGAAACTTTTTCCGCTTTCATGGACTTGGAGAATGAGCGTGATAGAGTTGATAGCGAGACGTCTATTGTATTGCGATAGTATGAAATAAATATAAGTTTGTTGACTGCGGTCAAGAGTTTCTACACGTGTAGTACAGCCTGTCTCAGAGTCGGGAATGGTAAAGGTGATTGGCTTGAGGTGAGTTCACGATTAGATAACGATTAAGTCACCATGGTTGCTTAATGCGTATATGGTTGGAGCGGTAAGTGAAGTAAATTAAAGGGCGCTAGACAGAGGCTTGGGATAAGTTGGTGAGAATAGAGGGTTGCCAAAAGGGATTCAGTTGCTCTATGCAGATGATATGGGAATGGTGGCTGATTCAGAGGATGAACTGAAGCATGTAGTGACAGAGATTGTTAAGAGCGTGAAAGCAGGAACTGTCGGGTATATGTTAATAAAAAGTAAAGTCATGATATGTATGTTGGCAAAATGAATGTGAGAGAGAATGAGGAGATGTTTGAGAAAATCTTAAGTATTTGGGGTCCATTTGGTAGGGATAGGACGAGTGGATGCGGAGGTGAGTCATGGAGTGCAGGAAGCGAGTAAATGTCTGGGTGGGATGATGCGTGATGAAACATAGGTCATTATGAACGAGTACAAAGAGAAGAATATATGAAGGAGTGACTGTGCTGACGGTGTTTTATGCAATAGAGACTTGGAATACAAAAGAGGATGTTAAATATA
>JAXCGZ010000755.1:25000-27500 GCA_037179515.1 Halocaridina rubra
ATATATATATATATATGCAAACACATACACACACAAACATTACATATTCAGCTGTGCACACAAACACACCTGGTGCATTGATCATTTCAACTAAACAGCTTGAGGTGCACATACAAACATACATACATACAAGCACATACATACATAAAAGTATACTTTCAGGATATGCATGCTTAAATAGTAAGCAGTGGTTTACGTACATACAAAACGTATACATATACAAACATAAGTACTTATATATATATATATATATATATATATATATATATATATATATATATATATATATATATATATATATATATATATATATATATATATATATATATATATATATATATATATATAGTACACTGTATGATCATTACTCTTTTTAGAGAGGTAATATTACGCGCCGAATGTTCTCTAAAGCTCCTTTTAATCCCAAATAATCTGGTATTGATAGCACTTCATCCTTTTAATGGGGGATTAAAAAGAATTCGCGACCTTCACTGTATAAAGATACTGACCAATATATATAAATATCTATTATCTATCTATCAATATATCTATTTATTATTGTTTTTATCTATAAATCTATATATAAAAATCGCAATCCTATCTATCAATATATCTATATATCTATTTACTATTCTTTTTATCTATAAATCTATACATAAAAATCGCAATTCTCTTTGTATGAGTGGCGGAGTAAAAGCACACATCAATCACCCATTTTGGGATGCGTAGCCTTTAATTCTTCATGAGAAAATATGGTGAAGGTGAGGATTCCTTATCCCCTTGCTCCGATCCCATTTAATCGGTTTTTACGACATGCAGGTGAACACGAAGAAGGTATATTTGTCTACAACCCCATGAGTAAAAATAAATGCAGAACAAGAGATTAAGAGAGAATGAACTAACATAAGAACATAAGAACATAAGAATAGAGGACACTGCAACATGCCTACTGGCACACACGAGGCAGCTCCATTTATGAATTGTATTTTCAGCATGTCTAACCTATTCTATTCTACTCTACTTATTTATTCTGTTTTTCTTTTTATGACTTTTCTAATAAGCACTAACCTATTCATACCCACCCTACCTCTGTCATATGTCTATCTAATCTACATTTGAAGGTGTCTAAGGTATTGGCATTTACTATCATACTAGGAAGCTTGTTCCATGCATCAGCTACTCTATTACCAAACCAATTTTTACCAATTTCCCTTCTGAACCTAAATTTATCAAGCTTAAATCCATTATTACGAGTTCTGGTTTGATCATGAGTTTTTAAAACTTTATTAATATCTCCCTTGTTAATCCCTTTAAACCATTTATACACTTCAATCATATCCCCCATAACTCTTCGCCTCTCTAGAGAATGTAGATTAAGTTTTTTTAATCTGTCCTCATATGGTAGATTTCTGATATTGTGTATCATCTTGGTCATTCTTCGTTGCACTCTCTCCAAGGATTCAATTTCCATTCTATAATAGGGTGACCAGAATTGCACAGCATAATCTAAATGGGGCCTAACTAATGCAAGATAGAGCTGCAAAATAACTTTTTCCGTCCTATTGCTGATGCTTCTTGAGATAAATCCTAAAATTCTGTTTGCTTTATTTCTGACTGCTGTGCATTGCTCTCTTGGTTTAAGACTACTACTCACAAGAACTCCCAAATCCCTTTCACACTGAGAACTCATGATTTCATGGTTATTTAGCTTATAACTAGTATTGTCTTTTATAGTACCCATTTTAACTACTTTACATTTTTCAACATTAAATTCCATTTGCCATTTGTCCGACCATTCAGATAATCTATTTAGATCTTCCTGTAAAGCATGAATGTCTTCTTTTCCATTTATAGTTCTACCTATTTTAGTGTCGTCTGCGAATTTACTTAGGTTACTACTGATATCCGAATCCAGATCATTTAGATATACGATGAATAATAGAGGACCCAGTACAGAGCCTTGTGGTACCCCGCTTGTAACCGAGCCCCACTCTGATTTCTCTCCATTTATGCAAACCCTCTGTTTTCTGTCTTTTAACCATTGTTTGATCCATCTGAGCACAGCTCCTCCTATACCATGAGCTTCCAGCTTTTTAACTGATCTTTTGTGAGGAACTCTATCAAAAGCTTTGCTAAAATCTAGATATATTGTATCATATTCTTTGCCACAATCTACTGCCTCGTAAACTTCTGAATAAAAAGACAGTAAGTTTGTAAGGCACGAAAAGCCCTTAAGAAACCCGTGTTGTGAAAGTTTTATCAGTCTGTGTAATTCTAGATGTGCCCTTATTTTATTTGCAATTATGGATTCTAGAATCTTACCCACTGTTGACGTTAAACTAACCGGCCTATAATTATTCTTTTTAACACGTTCTCCTTTTTTAAATATTGGTACCACATCTGCCAATTTCCACTCCATGGGTACCGATCCTAATTTTATTGAATTATTAAATAATGCAGTTAGAGGACAACTAAGCTCTTCCTTGCATTCCTTTAATAT
>JAXCGZ010000756.1:2500-15000 GCA_037179515.1 Halocaridina rubra
AGTTTTGTATGAGAAAGTGGTTGTGCCAACTGTGATGTATGGATCAGAGTTATGGGGTATGAAAGTAAGTGAGAGACAGAAACTAAATGTGTTTGAGATGAAATGTCTGAGTATGTATGGTGTATCTCGATTGGATAGGGTTAGGAATGAAGTAGTGAGAGCAAGAACGGGTGTGAGGAGAGAAATTGCAGACAGAGTAGATATGAATGTTCTGAGATGGTTTTGCCATGTGGAAAGGATGGATGATGAAAGGCTGCTGAAAAAGGTGATGAATGCGAGAGTTGATGGGAGAAATGCTACAGGGAGGCCTAGGTTTGGATGGATGGATGGAGTAAGGAGAGAACTGAATGATAGGAGGATGGATGTGAGGGAAGCAAGCGAGCGTGCTAGGAATAGGAATGAGTGGCGAGCGATTGTGACGCAGCTCTGATGGGCATCTGCTGTTACCACGGGGCTGCATCTTACAGAGGTAGCCCTGCGGTAGGGGCAGTAGGAGGAGTTGGCAGTCGTGAAGCGACACAGGTTGTGGAAGAGCCAGGAGGATGGGCTGTGGCACTCCAGCAGTGCCATCTGAACGGTCGCTAGATCCCTCGTCATTGCCCATAGAGCAAAGTAATCCCCTTATTGTTTTCCTTTCTTGATGTCGGCTACCCCCCAATTAAAGGGGGAAACAGCCAAGGTAGATAGATAGATAGAAATGGAAAGAAGTGTCATCTAGGCTGATGTGGGCTATGGCTAGGATAGGTAGGGAATGTTGGGCTTTTGTTAGTGCGTATGGGCCAGGATGTGAGAGAAGTGATGAAGAGCGCGATGTATTCTGGAATGAGTTAACTAGGTGTGTGGATGGTCTGAGTAGAAGGAACTATGCAGTTGTGTTGGGTGACTTGAATGCCAGAGTGGGTGATGGAGAGGTAGAAGGTGTTGTAGGAAAGTATGGGGTACCAGGTGGGAATGGGAGTGTCGAGAGACTGTTAGATATGTGTGTGGAGCAAGAGTTGGTGATAGGTAATAGTTTTTTCAAGAAAAAGTTAATAAATAGGTATACATGGATGAGAGTGGCAAATGGAAGAGTGAAAGAAAGAGCACTGCTGGATTATGTGTTGGTAACAAAGAACATGATTGGTAGAGTGAAAGATGTGCATGCATTTAGGGATGTGGCTGCTGGGATGTCTGATCATTTTTTTTGGTTGAAGCAAAAGTGGTAGTAGCAAAAGAGTGGGGAAATAGAGTGGGGGGCTGTAGAAGGGAAATAGTGAAGGTGGAAGAGTTGAAAAAGCCTGAGAAGAGACATGATTATCAGGACAGGTTGAGAGTGGCATATGACAGGGTGAAAGAAAGAGAAGTTGGGGAGTTAGAGGAGGAATGGGGGTTGATGAAAGAAAGGTTTTGTGGGACATGCAAGTGATATGTATGGAAAGAGGTTTGTTGGAGGTGGCATGAGGAGGGGCAGCGAGTGGTGTAATGAAGGGGTGAAAATGAAGGTGGAAGAGAAAAAGAGGGCTTTTGAGGAATGGCTGCAGTGTAAAAGTAGGGAGAGGTATGAAAGATATATGGAGAAAAATGTGGAAACCAAGCAGAAGGTAGAGGAAGAGAAGAGGTTGGCAAATGTTAGGTAGGGACAGAATTTTGGTAGGTCATATGAGGAGAATAAAAAGAAGTTTTGGAAAGAAGTGAAGAGATTAAGGAAGGGTGGATCGAGGATGGAAGAGACAGTGAAAGATGTGAATGGACAGATGTTAAGAGGGACCGATGCAAGGAAAAGATGGGCAGAATATTTTGAGTGCTGCTGAATGTTGAGGAAGATAGAGAGGCAGCTATAGTAGCAGTGGGGGGTGTTCAAGGGCCAGTAATGGGAGATGAAAATGAGAGAGAGATTACAAGAGAGGAGGTGAAAAGGGCATTGTATGAAGCGAAAGCAGGTAAAGCACCTGGAATGGATGGTGTGAGAGCGGAGATGTTGAAAGAAGGGGGTGTGACTGCATTGGAATGGTTAGTGAGAGTGTTTAATATATGCTTTATGTTGTCAATGGTGCCAGTGGAATGGGTGATTGCTTGTATAGTGCCCCTCTACAAAGGTAAGGGAGATGTCTATGAATGCAGTAATTTTAGGGGTATAAGCTTGTTGAGTGTGGTAGGAAAAGTGTATGGTAGGATACTGGTTAATATGATTAGGGATAAGACATGTGATTGCAGAAGTGCAGAGTGGTTTTAGGAGAGGTAGAGGTTGTATAGATCAGATTTTTATAGTTAGGCAGTTATTTGAGAAATATTTAGGAAAAGGGTAAAGATGTGTATTTTGCATTTTTAGATCTGGAGAAAGCATATGATAGAGTTGATAGAGAGGCAATGTGGAATGTTTTGAGCTTATATGGAATTAATGGTAAATTGTTGCATGCAGTGAAGAGTTTGTATGAGGGCAGTAGAGCTTGTGTTAGGGTAGGGAATGAAGTGAGTGAGTGGTTTCCAGTGAGTATGGGACTGAGACAGGGATGTGTGATGTCACCATGGCTGTTCAATATGTATATTGATGGAGTTGTAAGAGAGGTGAATGAGCGAGTGCGTGTTTGAGGTTTGAGAATGATAGATGGTGATGATAACGAGTGGGAGCTGAATCAGTTGCTGTTTGCAGATGATACAGTGGTGGTGGCAGATTCAGAGGAAAAGCTGTGTCAGTTAGTGTCAGAATTTGGAATGGTGTGTGAGAGAAGGAAGTTGCGAGTGAATGTGGGAAAGAGTAAGGTTATGAGGTGAACAAGAAATGAGGATGGTGCTGGATTGAATGTTATGTTGAATGGAGAGACACTTGAGGAAGCTGATCAGTTTAAGTATTTAGGCTCGATTATAGCTGCAAATTGTGAAGTGTAAGCAGATGTGTTTCACAGGGTGAATGAAGGATCTAAAGTGTTGGGTGCGTTGAAAGGAGTGATGAAGAATGGAGGGTTGGAAATGAATGTTGTTAAGAAAGTTTTGTATGAGAAAGTGGTTGTGCCAACTGTGATGTATGGATCAGAGTTATGGGGTATGAAAGTAAGTGAGAGACAGAAACTAAATGTGTTTGAGATGAAATGTCTGAGTATGTATGGTGTATCTCGATTGGATAGGGTTAGGAATGAAGTAGTGAGAGCAAGAACGGGTGTGAGGAGAGAAATTGCAGACAGAGTAGATATGAATGTTCTGAGATGGTTTTGCCATGTGGAAAGGATGGATGATGAAAGGCTGCTGAAAAAGGTGATGAATGCGAGAGTTGATGGGAGAAATGCTACAGGGAGGCCTAGGTTTGGATGGATGGATGGAGTAAGGAGAGAACTGAATGATAGGAGGATGGATGTGAGGGAAGCAAGCGAGCGTGCTAGGAATAGGAATGAGTGGCGAGCGATTGTGACGCAGCTCTGATGGGCATCTGCTGTTACCACGGGGCTGCATCTTACAGAGGTAGCCCTGCGGTAGGGGCAGTAGGAGGAGTTGGCAGTCGTGAAGCGACACAGGTTGTGGAAGAGCCAGGAGGATGGGCTGTGGCACTCCAGCAGTGCCATCTGAACGGTCGCTAGATCCCTCGTCATTGCCCATAGAGCAAAGTAATCCCCTTATTGTTTTCCTTTCTTGATGTCGGCTACCCCCCAATTAAAGGGGGAAACAGCCAAGGTAGATAGATAGATAGAAATGGAAAGAAGTGTCATCTAGGCTGATGTGGGCTATGGCTAGGATAGGTAGGGAATGTTGGGCTTTTGTTAGTGCGTATGGGCCAGGATGTGAGAGAAGTGATGAAGAGCGCGATGTATTCTGGAATGAGTTAACTAGGTGTGTGGATGGTCTGAGTAGAAGGAACTATGCAGTTGTGTTGGGTGACTTGAATGCCAGAGTGGGTGATGGAGAGGTAGAAGGTGTTGTAGGAAAGTATGGGGTACCAGGTGGGAATGGGAGTGTCGAGAGACTGTTAGATATGTGTGTGGAGCAAGAGTTGGTGATAGGTAATAGTTTTTTCAAGAAAAAGTTAATAAATAGGTATACATGGATGAGAGTGGCAAATGGAAGAGTGAAAGAAAGAGCACTGCTGGATTATGTGTTGGTAACAAAGAACATGATTGGTAGAGTGAAAGATGTGCATGCATTTAGGGATGTGGCTGCTGGGATGTCTGATCATTTTTTTTGGTTGAAGCAAAAGTGGTAGTAGCAAAAGAGTGGGGAAATAGAGTGGGGGGCTGTAGAAGGGAAATAGTGAAGGTGGAAGAGTTGAAAAAGCCTGAGAAGAGACATGATTATCAGGACAGGTTGAGAGTGGCATATGACAGGGTGAAAGAAAGAGAAGTTGGGGAGTTAGAGGAGGAATGGGGGTTGATGAAAGAAAGGTTTTGTGGGACATGCAAGTGATATGTATAGAAAGAGGTTTGTTGGAGGTGGCATGAGGAGGGGCAGCGAGTGGTGTAATGAAGGGGTGAAAATGAAGGTGGAAGAGAAAAAGAGGGCTTTTGAGGAATGGCTGCAGTGTAAAAGTAGGGAGAGGTATGAAAGATATATGGAGAAAAATGTGGAAACCAAGCAGAAGGTAGAGGAAGAGAAGAGGTTGGCAAATGTTAGGTAGGGACAGAATTTTGGTAGGTCATATGAGGAGAATAAAAAGAAGTTTTGGAAAGAAGTGAAGAGATTAAGGAAGGGTGGATCGAGGATGGAAGAGACAGTGAAAGATGTGAATGGACAGATGTTAAGAGGGACCGATGCAAGGAAAAGATGGGCAGAATATTTTGAGTGCTGCTGAATGTTGAGGAAGATAGAGAGGCAGCTATAGTAGCAGTGGGGGGTGTTCAAGGGCCAGTAATGGGAGATGAAAATGAGAGAGAGATTACAAGAGAGGAGGTGAAAAGGGCATTGTATGAAGCGAAAGCAGGTAAAGCACCTGGAATGGATGGTGTGAGAGCGGAGATGTTGAAAGAAGGGGGTGTGACTGCATTGGAATGGTTAGTGAGAGTGTTTAATATATGCTTTATGTTGTCAATGGTGCCAGTGGAATGGGTGATTGCTTGTATAGTGCCCCTCTACAAAGGTAAGGGAGATGTCTATGAATGCAGTAATTTTAGGGGTATAAGCTTGTTGAGTGTGGTAGGAAAAGTGTATGGTAGGATACTGGTTAATATGATTAGGGATAAGACATGTGATTGCAGAAGTGCAGAGTGGTTTTAGGAGAGGTAGAGGTTGTATAGATCAGATTTTTATAGTTAGGCAGTTATTTGAGAAATATTTAGGAAAAGGGTAAAGATGTGTATTTTGCATTTTTAGATCTGGAGAAAGCATATGATAGAGTTGATAGAGAGGCAATGTGGAATGTTTTGAGCTTATATGGAATTAATGGTAAATTGTTGCATGCAGTGAAGAGTTTGTATGAGGGCAGTAGAGCTTGTGTTAGGGTAGGGAATGAAGTGAGTGAGTGGTTTCCAGTGAGTATGGGACTGAGACAGGGATGTGTGATGTCACCATGGCTGTTCAATATGTATATTGATGGAGTTGTAAGAGAGGTGAATGAGCGAGTGCGTGTTTGAGGTTTGAGAATGATAGATGGTGATGATAACGAGTGGGAGCTGAATCAGTTGCTGTTTGCAGATGATACAGTGGTGGTGGCAGATTCAGAGGAAAAGCTGTGTCAGTTAGTGTCAGAATTTGGAATGGTGTGTGAGAGAAGGAAGTTGCGAGTGAATGTGGGAAAGAGTAAGGTTATGAGGTGAACAAGAAATGAGGATGGTGCTGGATTGAATGTTATGTTGAATGGAGAGACACTTGAGGAAGCTGATCAGTTTAAGTATTTAGGCTCGATTATAGCTGCAAATTGTGAAGTGTAAGCAGATGTGTTTCACAGGGTGAATGAAGGATCTAAAGTGTTGGGTGCGTTGAAAGGAGTGATGAAGAATGGAGGGTTGGAAATGAATGTTGTTAAGAAAGTTTTGTATGAGAAAGTGGTTGTGCCAACTGTGATGTATGGATCAGAGTTATGGGGTATGAAAGTAAGTGAGAGACGGAAACTAAATGTATTTGAGATGAAATACCTGAGGAGTGTGATTGGTGTATCTCGGTTGGATAGGGTGAGGAATGAAGTGGTGAGAGCAAGAACGGGTGTGAGGAGAGAAATTTCAGACAGAGTAGATATGAATGTTCTGAGATGGTTTGGCCATGTGGAAAGGATGGATGATGAAAGACTGCTGAAAAAGGTGATGAATGCGAGAGTTGTTGGGAGGACTGCTAGAGGGAGGCCTAGATTTGGATGGATGGATGGAATAAGGAGAGCCCTGAATGATAGGAGGATGGATGTGAGTTAAACAAGCGAGCGTGCTAGGAATAGGAATGAGTGGCAAGCGTTTGTTACGCAGCTCTGATAGGCATCTGTTGTTTCCACCGGGCTGCATCTTACTGAGGTAGCCCTGTGGTAGGGGCAGTAGGAGGAGTTGGCAGTTGTGAAGCGACACAGGTTGTGGAAGAACAGGGAGGATGGACTGTGGCACTCCAGCAGTGCCATCTGAACGGTCGCTAGCTCTCTCGCCATTGCCCATAGAGCAAAGTAATCCCCCTATTTGTTTTCCTTTCTTGATGTCGGCTACCCACCAATTAAAGGGGGAAACAGCCAAGGTAAATAGAATAATAGATTATCATTATTATTATTATTATTATTATTATTATTATTATTATTATTATTATTATTATTATTATTATTATTATTGTTATTATTATTATTATTATTATTATTATTATTATTATTATTATTATTATTATTATTATTATTATTATTATTATTATTATTATTATTATTATTATTATTATTATTATTATTATTATTATTATTATTATTGTTATTGTTATTATAATTATTATTTTTATTTTTATTATTATTATTATTATTATTATTATTATTATTATTATTATTTTTATTGTAATTATTATTATTATTAACATTATTATAATGATTATTTTTTATATGATTGTTATTATTAATATTATTACTATAAATATTATTATTATTATTATTATTATTATTATTATTATTATTATTATTATTATTATTATTATTATTATTATTATTATTATTATTATTATTATTATTATTATTATTATTATTATTATTATTATTATTATTATTATTATTAATATTATTATTATTATTATTATTATTATTATTATTATTATTTTATTATTATTATTATTATTATTATTATTATTGTTATTATTATTATTATTATTATTATTATTATTATTATTATTATTATTATTATTATTATTATTATTATTATTATTATTATTATTATTATTATTATTATTATTATTATTATTATTATTATTATTATTATTATTATTATTATTATTATTATTATTATTATTATTATTATTATTATTATTATTATTATTATTATAGACCCAACGTGTTCCCTGCGTGTCGTAAGAGGCGACTAAAAGTGGACGGGGCGGGGGGACTAGGAATCCCCCCCTTATATTAACCTCCTGAGAGACATCAAAGAAGAAGGGGAGTAGAGGGGAGAATAAATTCTCCCCAAACTCTAGTTTTGGGGTGTCTAAATGTGAGTGGTTGTAGTACGATAGAGAGCAAAAGATGTGAGGATTGATATATATATTTGGTAAGAGGAGGATGGATGTATTGGCATTGTGTGAGACGAAGATGAAAGGAAAAGGAGAAGTGGCATTTGGTGATGTGACAGGTAGGGTGTCTGGGGTTGAAAGGGAAAGAGCGAGAGAAGGTGTGGCATGTGGCAGATTCAGAGGAAAAGCTGTGTCAGTTAGTGTCAGAATTTGGAATGGTGTGTGAGAGAAGGAAGTTGCGAGTGAATGTGGGAAAGAGTAAGGTTATGAGGTGTACAAGAAATGAGGATGGTGCTGGATTGAATATTATGTTGAATGGAGAGACACTTGAGGAGGTTAATCAGTTTAAGTATTTAGGCTCGGTTATATCTGCAAATGGTGGAGTAGAAGCAGATGTGTGTCACAGAGTGAATGAAGGATATAAAGTGCTGGGTGCATTGAAAGGAGTGATGAAGAATAAAGGGTTGGAAATGAATGTTAAGAAAGTTTTGTATGAGAAAGTGGTTGTGCCAACTGTGATGTATGGATCAGAGTTATGGGGTATGAAAGTAAGTGAGAGACAGAAACTAAATGTGTTTGAGATGAAATGTCTGAGTATGTATGGTGTATCTCGATTGGATAGGGTTAGGAATGAAGTAGTGAGAGCAAGAACGGGTGTGAGGAGAGAAATTGCAGACAGAGTAGATATGAATGTTCTGAGATGGTTTTGCCATGTGGAAAGGATGGATGATGAAAGGCTGCTGAAAAAGGTGATGAATGCGAGAGTTGATGGGAGAAATGCTACAGGGAGGCCTAGGTTTGGATGGATGGATGGAGTAAGGAGAGAACTGAATGATAGGAGGATGGATGTGAGGGAAGCAAGCGAGCGTGCTAGGAATAGGAATGAGTGGCGAGCGATTGTGACGCAGCTCTGATGGGCATCTGCTGTTACCACGGGGCTGCATCTTACAGAGGTAGCCCTGCGGTAGGGGCAGTAGGAGGAGTTGGCAGTCGTGAAGCGACACAGGTTGTGGAAGAGCCAGGAGGATGGGCTGTGGCACTCCAGCAGTGCCATCTGAACGGTCGCTAGATCCCTCGTCATTGCCCATAGAGCAAAGTAATCCCCTTATTGTTTTCCTTTCTTGATGTCGGCTACCCCCCAATTAAAGGGGGAAACAGCCAAGGTAGATAGATAGATAGAAATGGAAAGAAGTGTCATCTAGGCTGATGTGGGCTATGGCTAGGATAGGTAGGGAATGTTGGGCTTTTGTTAGTGCGTATGGGCCAGGATGTGAGAGAAGTGATGAAGAGCGCGATGTATTCTGGAATGAGTTAACTAGGTGTGTGGATGGTCTGAGTAGAAGGAACTATGCAGTTGTGTTGGGTGACTTGAATGCCAGAGTGGGTGATGGAGAGGTAGAAGGTGTTGTAGGAAAGTATGGGGTACCAGGTGGGAATGGGAGTGTCGAGAGACTGTTAGATATGTGTGTGGAGCAAGAGTTGGTGATAGGTAATAGTTTTTTCAAGAAAAAGTTAATAAATAGGTATACATGGATGAGAGTGGCAAATGGAAGAGTGAAAGAAAGAGCACTGCTGGATTATGTGTTGGTAACAAAGAACATGATTGGTAGAGTGAAAGATGTGCATGCATTTAGGGATGTGGCTGCTGGGATGTCTGATCATTTTTTTTGGTTGAAGCAAAAGTGGTAGTAGCAAAAGAGTGGGGAAATAGAGTGGGGGGCTGTAGAAGGGAAATAGTGAAGGTGGAAGAGTTGAAAAAGCCTGAGAAGAGACATGATTATCAGGACAGGTTGAGAGTGGCATATGACAGGGTGAAAGAAAGAGAAGTTGGGGAGTTAGAGGAGGAATGGGGGTTGATGAAAGAAAGGTTTTGTGGGACATGCAAGTGATATGTATAGAAAGAGGTTTGTTGGAGGTGGCATGAGGAGGGGCAGCGAGTGGTGTAATGAAGGGGTGAAAATGAAGGTGGAAGAGAAAAAGAGGGCTTTTGAGGAATGGCTGCAGTGTAAAAGTAGGGAGAGGTATGAAAGATATATGGAGAAAAATGTGGAAACCAAGCAGAAGGTAGAGGAAGAGAAGAGGTTGGCAAATGTTAGGTAGGGACAGAATTTTGGTAGGTCATATGAGGAGAATAAAAAGAAGTTTTGGAAAGAAGTGAAGAGATTAAGGAAGGGTGGATCGAGGATGGAAGAGACAGTGAAAGATGTGAATGGACAGATGTTAAGAGGGACCGATGCAAGGAAAAGATGGGCAGAATATTTTGAGTGCTGCTGAATGTTGAGGAAGATAGAGAGGCAGCTATAGTAGCAGTGGGGGGTGTTCAAGGGCCAGTAATGGGAGATGAAAATGAGAGAGAGATTACAAGAGAGGAGGTGAAAAGGGCATTGTATGAAGCGAAAGCAGGTAAAGCACCTGGAATGGATGGTGTGAGAGCGGAGATGTTGAAAGAAGGGGGTGTGACTGCATTGGAATGGTTAGTGAGAGTGTTTAATATATGCTTTATGTTGTCAATGGTGCCAGTGGAATGGGTGATTGCTTGTATAGTGCCCCTCTACAAAGGTAAGGGAGATGTCTATGAATGCAGTAATTTTAGGGGTATAAGCTTGTTGAGTGTGGTAGGAAAAGTGTATGGTAGGATACTGGTTAATATGATTAGGGATAAGACATGTGATTGCAGAAGTGCAGAGTGGTTTTAGGAGAGGTAGAGGTTGTATAGATCAGATTTTTATAGTTAGGCAGTTATTTGAGAAATATTTAGGAAAAGGGTAAAGATGTGTATTTTGCATTTTTAGATCTGGAGAAAGCATATGATAGAGTTGATAGAGAGGCAATGTGGAATGTTTTGAGCTTATATGGAATTAATGGTAAATTGTTGCATGCAGTGAAGAGTTTGTATGAGGGCAGTAGAGCTTGTGTTAGGGTAGGGAATGAAGTGAGTGAGTGGTTTCCAGTGAGTATGGGACTGAGACAGGGATGTGTGATGTCACCATGGCTGTTCAATATGTATATTGATGGAGTTGTAAGAGAGGTGAATGAGCGAGTGCGTGTTTGAGGTTTGAGAATGATAGATGGTGATGATAACGAGTGGGAGCTGAATCAGTTGCTGTTTGCAGATGATACAGTGGTGGTGGCAGATTCAGAGGAAAAGCTGTGTCAGTTAGTGTCAGAATTTGGAATGGTGTGTGAGAGAAGGAAGTTGCGAGTGAATGTGGGAAAGAGTAAGGTTATGAGGTGAACAAGAAATGAGGATGGTGCTGGATTGAATGTTATGTTGAATGGAGAGACACTTGAGGAAGCTGATCAGTTTAAGTATTTAGGCTCGATTATAGCTGCAAATTGTGAAGTGGAAGCAGATGTGTTTCACAGGGTGAATGAAGGATCTAAAGTGTTGGGTGCGTTGAAAGGAGTGATGAAGAATGGAGGGTTGGAAATGAATGTTGTTAAGAAAGTTTTGTATGAGAAAGTGGTTGTGCCAACTGTGATGTATGGATCAGAGTTATGGGGTATGAAAGTAAGTGAGAGACGGAAACTAAATGTATTTGAGATGAAATACCTGAGGAGTGTGATTGGTGTATCTCGGTTGGATAGGGTGAGGAATGAAGTGGTGAGAGCAAGAACGGGTGTGAGGAGAGAAATTTCAGACAGAGTAGATATGAATGTTCTGAGATGGTTTGGCCATGTGGAAAGGATGGATGATGAAAGACTGCTGAAAAAGGTGATGAATGCGAGAGTTGTTGGGAGGACTGCTAGAGGGAGGCCTAGATTTGGATGGATGGATGGAATAAGGAGAGCCCTGAATGATAGGAGGATGGATGTGAGTTAAACAAGCGAGCGTGCTAGGAATAGGAATGAGTGGCAAGCGTTTGTTACGCAGCTCTGATAGGCATCTGTTGTTTCCACCGGGCTGCATCTTACTGAGGTAGCCCTGTGGTAGGGGCAGTAGGAGGAGTTGGCAGTTGTGAAGCGACACAGGTTGTGGAAGAACAGGGAGGATGGACTGTGGCACTCCAGCAGTGCCATCTGAACGGTCGCTAGCTCTCTCGCCATTGCCCATAGAGCAAAGTAATCCCCCTATTTGTTTTCCTTTCTTGATGTCGGCTACCCACCAATTAAAGGGGGAAACAGCCAAGGTAAATAGAATAATAGATTATCATTATTATTATTATTATTATTATTATTATTATTATTATTATTATTATTATTATTATTATTATTATTATTATTATTATTATTATTATTATTATTATTATTATTATTATTATTATTATTATTATTATTATTATTATTATTATTATTATTATTATTATTATTATTATTATTATTATTATTATTATTATTATTATTATTATTATTATTATTATTATTATTATTATTATTATTATTATTATTGTTATTATTATTATTATTATTTTATTTATTATTATTATTATTATTATTATTATTATTATTATTATTATTATTATTATTATTATTATTATTATTATTATTATTATTTTTATTGTAATTATTATTATTATTAACATTATTATAATGATTATTTTTTATATGATTGTTATTATTAATATTATTACTATAAATATTATTATTATTATTATTATTATTATTATTATTATTATTATTATTATTATTATTATTATTATTATTATTATTATTATTATTATTATTATTATTATTATTATTATTATTATTATTATTATTATTATTATTATTATTATTATTATTATTATTATTATTATTATTATTATTATTATTATTATTATTATTATTATTATTATTATTATTATTATTATTATTATTATTATTATTATTATTATTATTATTATTATTATTATTATTATTATTATTATTATTATTATTGTTATTATTATTATTATTATTATTATTATTATTATTATTATTATTATTATTATTATTATTATTATTATTAT
>JAXCGZ010000756.1:22500-35000 GCA_037179515.1 Halocaridina rubra
AAGCACATTACCGTAGGTGAAAACATGAATAATTATTACACTGACCCGGACTTTGTGTCAGGGAAAACTGCAATATGAACAGAGTGGCATTCAGATATAATACTTTCATTCCTAGTGTAGCAGGTATAGCTGTAAGGTTTGTTTCAATTCTAAGACCTTCTGTGGTGTAGTTGGTAGCACCTTGGCACAGTAATTATGTTTCCTAGGTTCAAGTCCCTGTCGGAGTAAAAATTTTTCATGTTTTCAAATATGGTAATTTGCTTATTTGATTGTTGTTGGTCCCAAATGAGACTGAGATTTGAATTAAATGCGAAAACGAAGCCACGAGTGAGGTTGAGGGACACTGTAATATGAACCAAGTTGCATTCAGACAGAATGCGTTCATTCCTAGTATAGCAGATATAGCTGTAAGGTTTGCTTCCCTATTAAGACTTTCTGTGGTGTAGTTGGTAACGCCTGGGCACAGTAATCATGTGTCCTAGGCTCAAGTTCAGGTAGGGGAAAATTATTAATGTTTTTGCATATGGTAATGTGCTTATTTAGTTATATGTATATACAGCTTTGCATTGGCATATGCACTTTTGAATTCTGACTGTAATTATGAAATGTTCAAAACATATGGCCCACAGTACCCGGATTAGAGAATTGCAATGAATCTCCAGGGATCTTGTTGAATTTACACTTGGGGTGAGGGTAGACATCCTTGATGGTGTTAATGGTTATTCACTTTTCTAGCATCTGTGGTCTGAACACCAATCTTTCGTCTGTTGAACAGTAATTGGTCTCATTCTTCCTTAACCTACTCATTACTTAAACCCAAATGTCTATCCTAGTGTCATTGAACCATTTTAAATCTTTCACTATAACCTGTATTCTAGTTTCCATTCTAGAGATGGAGTCTATACCTACTGTAACAGTAATGCTCCTATCGCAAGGCTCAAGTCTCTTGAATCTCCTGAATTAAATAATCTCTGGCTTAAGTTCTATCTATCCACTACCATTACATTTCTTTACTTCTGCTATTGCTCTCCTAACTTTAAATCCATTTTTCAAAATCAATGCTTTTGCCATGAGACATTTTCATCTTATCACCCACATGATGAAGTTCTGTATATTTGAGACTTCTATGTACAACACAGGGAGTGGCTTCATGCTCCTCACACTGAAGTGGGAGGAAGTGAGGCCCTTGCTTTATCTGGTGCTCACGATCTGGAGAAGACTTTCAAACATCCTACCCCTGTTCCCTATCACCAAGACCATGCAGCTAACACTCTTGACCTTCATATTCTGTACTCTCCCCTTTTCCATTTTCTTTCCCCCTAACAATTACTTCTATACAATGCCACTTCTGGCACTTTGGGTGAACTCAAAGTGATGATTTGTGTAACTCTCTTTGCTTTCTTAAAGGATGACTACTGCATTCGGAAACGCAACTCTAATCAGGTAGCCCTAAAAGTTACCGATATTATACCCCCTGGGAATGGGGGCGTTTATCCCCTCTTTGATAAAAACTTTTTATCCCAAAAATACTTGGTGGGACCGAGCCTGTTCCATGGCTATTTAGGCCAGGGATCGGCATACAGGTCATGCCAAGACTCTCCTACTGGTTTACATCTCTGCTTTTATTGCAGCTAGGAATTGCTCCACTACTCAGGTTCAAAGGTCAAAGGCATCCTTTTTAAGAAGGAAAGTTGATGACCTTTGCTCCTCTCCCATTGATAAAAGAGGCTGGAAAGACAAGCAAGATATTTAGACCCAATAGTATCTCTGCAAGGCTCTTCAAGGAGTTTGCTGATGAACTGGCTCACGTGCTTTGCTATCTTTTTTTCCTCATTCTTTCAAAGCAGTATCTATCCATCATCCTGAAATCGAGTTCTATTTAGCCTTTCCCTATGAAGGGTAACCATCCTGTTTATTCCATCAACTGACCTATTACCCTAACCTCTGCTATCACAAAAGTATTCAAATCTTTGCTCAATTCTCACTTCTTGAAAGACCTTGATTCTAATTTGCTTAATTCTGATCACCAATGCGGCTTCTGCAAGGCAAGATTCACTGATGATCTCCTGCCCTATCTCATTCATATATAGTTATCTTCTCTGAGGAGGCATGGGGAATCCTTTGTCATCACTCCTGACATCTCTAAGGCGTTTCACAGAGTCTGGAGCAAGGCTCTGTTGGCTAAAACTCCTGATTATGGCTCTTCCCCTTTTCCGTATTCTTTGACTTTCATTTTTCTTTTTGGCCACTTTATCTCTGTGTTTGTTGATGGCGCATCATCTAGCTCATTCCCTGTTTACAGTGGTGTTCCACAGTCTGTTCTTTCACCTATTCTTTTCCTTCTCTTCATCATTGATCTTCTCCAGTCCCCATCCTCCTCTCTTCTTCATGCCTTTGCCGAAGATTTTACCCTTCCCTTTTCCAGTGCCTTCTCTTCATAACCTTCATCTGTAATTCATAATCGGTTTCGCATTACTCTTTCTTGAACTCTCAGCTCTGATTTACAGAGAGTATCTGAGTGAAACACCAAAAATTTAGTTAAATATAAATCCACAAAGAGACAGTTTCCGGCTATCCCTTTATGTTCTCCTATTGATTGCTATATTGTCTTTGCTACTTACGTAATTCACCCTTTTAATTCTGTTAACATATGACTCCAGATAGCCTTGAACTTATCTTGGAGGAGTGATATAAGCAAATTTTCTAAAATTGCACCTAAAAAATTAAAGCTTTGTGTCGTTTACGTCATGACTTTTCTTTTTTCAGTTACTTAAAATCTATAAATGCCTTATCCATCACTTCTTAGAATATTGCTCAAACATTTAAAGGGCTTCATCTTATACTTAGCTCCTTGATAGGATTGAATTGAAGGCAATCAGACTTATCAGTGACCCATCTCTTACTTTTAATCTGGATTCTCTTTCTCTGTGTTGTATGGTATCATCCCTGTTTCTTTTCTATCACTACTACTTCCTGCTCTGATGAGTTTGTGAGTGTCTTCCCTTTTCCGCTGCCAAGGCAGTGTTAGACTTGCCAGTAGCCTTGTCTCACAGGTGCTGTGTTTGTAGCACGTTATTTGGTTGGTGCAGCAACTACTTCTTCTCATCCAACTCTAGACTCTGGAACTGTCTTCCTCATTCTTTCCTAATTCTGGCGACCTAGCAGGCTTCAGAAAGCTGATATATAATCATCTCAGTGACTAATCCTGCCGTTTCTCTGTCTTCATTACATCGATTATTTTTTCAGCTAGTCCTATCTCTATTGTGCATCATTCTCTTATTTTTACCTTGTCCTTAAACATCTATCTCTTCTTCATCACAATGTTTTTTAGGTGACCGGGCCTGTTATGTGCAATTTTCTTCCCTGCCAAGGTGTCACACTCATAAAAAAGATAAATACCTTTTTTGCTTATGCATATTTTTATTGCCACTAATGAGAATGTAAGCGTTGCCCTTAAGAATAATCTGTATCTGGAATGACTTCAGTATTTTTATCAGATGATGAGATAGCAATGCTAAACCTATTGAAATATTATGGATACACTCACATGAGCACAAAACAATCATCCTTAGCCTTGATAGCTACACACTTGATACGTACACCATATTCACTATTTTGTCAATCTTTGGAAAAGAATAAGGTGTTACTGCTGTTGAATGATTAGCTAGGTCCATGAAAGACTACAGGAGTAAAGCTCCACAAGTAGCTGCATGAAGCATTAATAAGGCTAAAATGGAAGGACTTTCTTCTTTGGTTGAAACCATTCACAGCAGAGACCTTGTTCATTTTGAAGGCACTGCTGAGTTAAGTAGCAAGGCCTGCAAGGCATTTCTTAAATTACACTTCATGAGGTACACTTGAACAAAAATGTGTGGACAACTTTAAGTTGCTTGATGTCTCATTGGAGTAATCCAGACATGAACATTGAAGTCTCATCAATATATTGGATGTCATTTATTGACATTGCCAAGATTTTGTTTTGTCTGCATTGAGTAGCAAGAGAGAATGACTGATATTTTAATCAGGCAACTATTCAAACCCGGATCCCATGGTGGTGTGCTTATGAAAATATGAACAATGAACATTATGTTCCACATTTCTACAGAAAAGTGTGTTTTCTAGCTGGTGATCAACCTGCCTTCCTTTCATATCTAACTTGCGATGAATTCTCAGTGCAGCTTGATGCAAGATATACATCTAGCATAATTACAATAAACCAATTAATAAGGAAACCCAAATATCTAGTACAAATAAAAGAGCCGGTATTTTAAACAGCTTTGTCAGCAAGTTAAAAATTACACCTGAGCTTAGAAACTCCCCCCAGGAGTTTGGTCACCTACTGGTTTTCCCAAGGATCGAGGAGTACAAACTGATTTCAGAGCATGTATGAAACTCATGAAGAACACTTAGATAAATTTCTTGAAGGCCCACTTTAAAAGATTTCTCAACAGTGACAATGATCACATGTTACATACCTGGTGATATTTTATGGACTCACAAAATTAGAAAGCATTTTAAAGGAAATCGGTGAAGAACATTTTGAAGACAAACGTGTACCTTATATAAGTACTACATATCAGAGATGTACTAGTAAACTCACTTTGACCATTACTCTTGGCAGCATCATATATCAATGGGACACTGTGCAAAGCAAAGCTGCAATTGTCATAGAGCTGGAGGAGAATGTTTGATCAGCGGGAACTATTCTTGAACACTTATATTGTAAAAGCAATGGAATGAGCAATGTCAAAATTTTAGAATATAATGGCAATACATTTGCACAGCTAGTAGGCTTGGCACCACCTAAATACTTATGTAAAAGCGCTCGTGAATGTAAGATTGACATGTAATTTGGCGACTACTGACGTCTGATATCCATCAAAAATACTGACAGATTCCAAAGACGTTGCATTACCGTAACACAGTAGAATAACATAGTGCCAGACCACAGTATCCATGAATGGACATTCTTGAGCAACCCTGTTCTAGCTATTGGTTAAACGGTAGAATTAGCCTTCAACAGAGACGCTGCATTCAATCTGCGGAGAGAGATATTATTTGGCCTCCAAAGATATATGGGGTGTTATTTAAGGTTTGAAAATACGGAAGAAATGACATAGGGTTGTTTGTTTATACTCAGCATGCCTCAAAGGATGGGTGCAAATCTATAGTTTTTAATGTTGAAGATAAGGATGTAATGATATTGCATCTCTGTCTAAGTAAATATTTAACATGCTATCTGTTTCAGAATTATGGAATAGAACCTAGCTCAGCATTTAGTGACATAGACGAGGTTGTCATCTCTAGTAGTAGAAATCTGCTAGGTCTCATTGGGCTATATGCCTTCATGAGTGTGATTCAGCTATTGCCTATGCTGTCCATGGGCAACTGAGTTGACTGAAGCATCTTAAACAGAGCAATCTGTACCACTTACTTTTCAAATATCTTATTAAAGCTTGGGCTGTATCTCCAGAACTTTTCAAAAGTGACATGATTTCTAGAATGTGCGCATCCCCGTCCACCTCACAATACTTCAGTTTGCTTTGCTATGACCTGTTTTGTTCCAAATATGGGGTAGTTATATCCAGCATGATTTCATCATCCAAGAATTACCAGTAAATGCGTGTTTTCCGTGCACATTATCAAGTTTTGTTTTGGAAATGGTGCATAGTCAACAAATTATTTTGCATCAATTTCTTACTTTGTAAAAATCAGAATATATCTTTTTTCCAACCGTATGGTGAAGTGTCACAAATGATAATTCATATAAATGTTTTTGATCTAAGCTATGAAATTATTTTAAAACAGCTCTACTTTGTTCAAACTTTAAAAACTGTTTTTATTATTGTTGGGGCAAGGATAGAAATTACTTGCAATACCTAACTTCCATAATCAAATAGTATTTAAATCCTTTTTCACCTCATTCTCTCGTGCTCACGTGCAACCTGTTCCTAAGGAGGATGATTGCTCTATTGCTAAAATTTTCGAAACTTTTCTCAATGCAACCTGAAACGTCTTGAATATAACTCACTTATTTTATTCAAGTATGGTCAACTTCTCTGAGGAACTATGAGGAATCCTTTGTCGTCGCCTTTGGTATCTCTAAGGTTTTTGACAAAGTCTGGTACAAGGTTCTGTTGGCCAAGTTTGCTGTCAATGGCTCTACCCCTTCTCCCTGTTCTTTGATTTCCACTTTTCTTTCTGACCGGTTTATATCTGTAGTTGTTGACGGTGCAACATCTAGCCCACTTCATGTTACCAGTGGTGTTCCACAGGCCTCTGTTCTTTCACCTACTCTGTTCCTTCTCTTCATCAATGATCTACAATCCCCATTTTCCTCTTTTCTTCACGCCTTTACCGACGATTCTACCTTTCACTATTCCTCTGTCTTTTCTTCACAACCTTCATCTGCTATTTGTAATCAGTTTCGTATCACCTTTTTTCACTCTCAACTCTGCTTTGCAGAGAGTATCTGAGTGAAGCACCCAAAATGTAGTTAAATGCAATGCCTCCAAGACGCAGTCTCTGGCTATCTCTTTATCTTCTTCTCCTCCTGATAGCCCAATTGTCTTCAAAACTAACGAAATTTAACCTCTTAATTCAATCAACACATTAGAAAGCCATATAGCCTCTAACTTGTCTTGGAGGACTCACGTAATACAAATTTCTGAATTTGCATCCAGAAAATTGGGGGTTCTGTTTCATTTTCATCATCACCTTTCCTATTTACAGTCACTAAAAATCTATAATGGTCTTATCTGTCCCTGCTTTAAATATTACTCTCACATCTAGGGTACTTCTTCTTATACTTATCTCCTTGATATGGTTGAATCTAAGGCAGTCAGACTCACTAACCCTTTCGTGTACCATAAGTTTCATAAGTTTTCTTTTTTATGCTCATATGTTAATTCCTGTCTCTGACAGGCTGTTTTTTTTTTTTTAGCACGCCGAGATATCTTGCTTCTAATCTAGTTTCCTCCATTGATATACAATTAATATACTTAGTATATCAATGACTTCATTATTTGTTGTAGTTTTTCATGAATCAATAAAAAAGAGAAACAATAATTCATAGGACCGTTTATGGACACGGAAAATAAATTGCACATAAAGAGATGTGCAGTCTGAGTAATGAGCGAGTGAGACGGAAACTGCCTTTGTTTTATGCCTCGCCCTTAATGTCACGTCAGTGGAAAGGGTTATTAATTAGTTCATTCGATAGAGGGTGAGGAAACTTAAGTTTAACGAAAAAATTACGCCATTGGCGTATATGTAACTATTTTAAAATAATATTTTTGCTCAAATGGACGCCAGTGGCGTCACTGTGCACTTAGACCCTAGAAATATATATATGTCATTGGCGTCACTCTTTCCCTTCGCTGTAAGGCATCATCCTTATCTCTTCTGTCAATGCTACTTTCATCGCTGCTTTGATGAGTTGGCAAGCTGTATCTCCCCCCCACTGCCGAGGCTGCGTAGCACTCACCAAGCGGCCTTGTCTCACAGGTACTGTGTAAAGATTTGTAGCTCGTGGATTGGTCTATTCAGATTCTGGAACTCTCTTCCTCCTTCTGTCTTTCCTAATTCTAAAAACCTATCTTCCTTCAAAAGCGGATCTATAGTCATCTAAGTGCTTAATCCCGCCATATCTCTAGGTCTTCAGTACTTTGACTGTTCTTTCAGCCTGTCCTTTTCCTTTGCATCATGACCACATCTCTGCCTTGTCTTTAGCCTTTTTCTTTTTCTTAGTCTTAATGATTTCTTCATGGCTGGACCTCTATTGATGAGGGCAGTTTTCTTGCCGCTTGTCTAGGTGTCACTCATAAAAAAAAGTCAAGTGTTAACTATCATATTAAGTGAAACTTTTGAAATGCAACAAATTATTGTCTTTTCAAGTCCTACAAATTTTGCTTTAGGAGATATAGAAGAGGTGAAAGCCTTACAACACAAAGTGGGGTTGCTAGAATCAGACAGTGTCCTATTTAAAAGAGATAATTCTAGGTTGAAACTGCTATTAGAAACATCTCCACATCTCAATTCAGTGATGTCACCTAACAACGAGGATGTCCCTTCTATCAACAACCCACAGGTTTTGCAAACTAGGTTTTCTGTCTCTACTCACAATTCCTTCAGTGCATTGAAAAACGAATGTGACAGTGATAGTGAAGAAGATGTAGATCCAGATAAAAGTGATAGTCAACAAGACAACCTGCATACACCATCTAGCACAAATAGCCAACTCAGTAGCATGTTACAAAATAGTGAAGAAACAACAGCGTCCTTCCCAACTACTCCTAGCAACACAACAACAGGCACTAACCAGAACAAGATTCTTTCCAGCACAAATAACCAACCTGGTTGCAAAACAGCAAAGAAGATGTAGAGCCCCTCGCCACTACTCCTAACAACACAACAACTATCACTAACCAGGACAACCAAATTACACCATCCAGCACATATAACCAACCCAGCAATATGCTGCAAAACAGTGAAGAAAACAGAAAAAAAAATAGAAGCAGTCTCTAATCTAAACATTCCATCAAAGTCTTCTCCCCCACAACCACAGTTACCCAATAATGCAAATGCAAGGGTTACAGCTCATACATATATTCACATTCCTGGCAACTCCTTTAGAGAGAGAGAGAGAGATATGTAATATATTGACAAATCAAGGCATTCCCTCTGAAGAGGTCTTCATTAAGGAGCTTTCTCGCAAACCTAGTTGTGTCTCCTTCGCAATAACGATATCAAAAAGGTTTGAATATGCGGCTTACAAACTGAATCAATGGCCTACACGCACAATGGACACAACCTGGGTTATCTACAAAATATCCCAAACTGCAGTCATACCAGAATAAACAGCAAAGAGCTTATGAAGCGATCCCCTATCCGTGAGACTACAGAAAGAGACACAATTCAAACCTCACTTATCGCCGTCCACGCACAAGAGACTTCTGGTGAGATGGCTCTTACTCCCCTAGACACTCACCTAGGCATACAACCTTTAGGAAGGCCAGATCATACCATGGCACATACTCAAATCAGTGTTATCCATCCAACGGCAGGTACAGACACCAGGATCCATGGGCTAACCCCAGAACACACTATAACGATGAATTCCCAGCAGAATCTCACAGTCGAAACAAATCATGGACAAACCCAAGAACAAACTACAACTATGACTATGGGTACCACCCTGATGAAACATGGCAAGAATGTAACATTAGTACATGTAAACGCTCAGTCCCATATCGCTCATTTTGAGGAAATAATAATGCTAACAAAAGACTACAACATAGATATCCTCTGTGTAAGTGAAACTTGGCTTCCTCCTACAACTGAAAATAAATATATGAATATCCCAGAGTTTAAAATATTTTTTTAAATATTTTATGTTAGAAACTATCTTAGTACATCAGAAATAACCACAGGTCTAGAAAAAACTGAAGGGCTCTAAGAATTATAGATCACTGTGCAGTATCAGAAACTTCCATCTTTGATTGTAGGGTGTGTTTACCGTCACCCTATAGCACCTTCCAGTTCAGTCAGTCATCTGCTAGCAATATGCAGAAATATCTGTGTGCGCCATAAACCCATATACATACTTGGTGACTTTAATGATGACTTGCTCTCAGCAGATAACAAAATGAAAAGGGTGATCAACACTGTGAAGTTAACACAAGTACTGACAAAACCGACCCGCATAACCCCTAATTCTAGGACTCTAATAGATCTGATAATAACAAATAAAGTGGAAAGTATGCCCTTTTGGGACGTAGTTCCTTACCCAATTGCAGATAACGAGCTCAACATTGCTATGCTAAACATAAACAAGCCCAAAAGGAAGCCTCTCTTTAAGACATTCTTGTGTCTAAAAAATTACTCCCCTGATATCTTTTATAAACACAGATAACGTCGAGTTGCACGTTGAGATTCTAATAAATTTCTTCCGTGAATGCTTAAATGGTTGTGTATCCATTGCAGCAAGAAAAGTAACCCTCAGCACCCTGGCTAACTAATGACATCAAAGAGGCAGTGGAAATCAGAAATCAAATACAAAAAGACCTAAAAATTAATATATATGATATGACTCTCCGAGAACGTTATAAAGCAGAAAAGAAACGTGTCAGATCTCTTATCAATGTAAGTAAAAAGACTTTTACAAAAAACAGTTTAATGACTCTAGTCATAATACAGCGGCAACATGGAAAGTAATAAGAAGCATGATACCAAATGAAAAGATTACCTCAGAGAGTTATGAAAATATTGCGGAATTGAAATACAAAGCGGAAAACTTTAATAACTATTTTGCTAACGTTGGCAAAAACAAATATGAGAAAACAAAAGAAAACATCAACTCAGTGAATATGAGTAATTACTTAAATGTCTATTATCTCAATGTAAACAAAAGAGAGTACTTCAAGATGAATCCTATCGATTGTGCTACCCTAATTCTTACCATAAAGAGCCCAAGAAATTCTGGCTCCTATGGTCCAGATGGTATACTATTTCAGTTCATCAAAGATGCTCTATCCATGATTGTATCTTATGTTCTAACTATTTTGAGCACTTCCATTGTTACTAAAAAGTTTCCTGACTCTTGGAAAATATCACATGTAATACCTCTGCATAAAAAGGGGGATAGAGAAGATGTGAAAAACTATCATCCCATTTCCCTGCTACCCATTTTCTCTAAAATAAAAAAAAAAAAATTTGCATGCCAAACAATGTCATATTTTAGAGTCAAATAGACTATTAGCTATTAACCAACATGCTTTCAGACCGAAACTCTCGACAGAAACTGGACTGCTCAAAGTTACGAATAGCATCTGTAATAATATAGATATGAAAAAAAATATCTCTGCTTGTATTATTAGACTTATCAAAAGCCTTCGACAGTGTAAACCATGAAATTCTTATAAGTAAATGTACTAACCTAAATACTGATCCGAGCTGGTTTAGAGAGTATCTATCTAATCGCAAACAGTCTATACAACTTAACAACATTATCTCTATGCCAAAAAATGCATCATTTGGTGTTCCACAGGGATCAATACTTGGTCCTATCCTCTTCTCCATTTACATAAATGCTCTATCTTCATTAATTTCTGACTGTCTAGTCATACAATATGCAGATGACACTCAACTACTCCTTAGTGGTGATATTAATGATCTCCCTGAGCAAACCTTAAGAATAGAAAACACTCTTTAAAAAATTTAAACCTATTTTCAAGAAATTGGGCGGTTAATTAAAGTAAGTAAAACACAATGCATGTTTATTGGTTCAAGGTTTCATATAGCATAAAATCCAGGAAACACAACCACTAATTTTTGTTGAAATATATTTACACCTAACAAAACAGTCAAAAACCTAGGAATTCACTTTGATAACTTCATGTTGTTTGGTTCCCACATAGATAAAATATGCAAAAAGATTATAGGAACATTAATGTACTAATCACGGATAAAAGACAATTTTGAGACTACCACTCGCATAACTGTTGTTGAATCTTTAGCCCTAGGTACATTAATTAGTGCACAACTATTCGGGGAACTACCACTAATACTCAGATAAACAGAATACAGAAACTTATTAACTTTGCAGCTCGAGTTACCCTGGGGGGAATAAGAAAATATGACCACATCGCACCAGCTGTCAATAAACTTGGGTGGCTGTGGGCAGAACACAAGGTCGCTTATGCTATTTATGTTTTTGTATACAAAATTTTGGAATATCATTATCCTAGCTAGCTATTTAATTTAAAAACAGTCAAGGATATAAGGGGAACCAACACAAGACAAAGCAGTGAGCTCTTTATTCAGAGAAAAACACAGAAGCAGGTTCAAAGATGATCACTATTTAAGGGCAAACACTCTGGAACAATATTCCAGAGCATCCAAAAAATGCATCTTCCTTCGCAGTTTTCAAAGACAAACTATACACTTTTCTTTTTTTTGGACAAATAGTTGCTGCTCAAACTTAAACTAAACTTAATGATTTAATGCAATTTCCCTTAACGCTAACCTGATATATGAAAACTGATATCATCTTCTCTTTTCTCTAAGTTAAGAACTAATTATGCTCATTGTAAGGAAAACAAATATGGTGATGATGTCGATAATAACGATATTGTATCGAGTGTTATTATTACTACTTCATTATTAACATTATTGCTAACATTTTTATTAGAGCATTATTATTTTCTAGGAAAGCTACATTTAATTTACCTGTCTGTATTACCCTCTTACTTATTAGTTCAATTACATGTCTACTTAGAAGTTAATTTTAATTTCAGAAGAATAACCATTGTACAAAAATGGAAATAAAAGTTTGTTTGTTTGTTTGTTTGCTTGTTTGTTCGAATATGAGAAAATATTCTACAAAAAGTAGACTATCTAACGTCAAGAATACATATTGGATGACATTATGGAGAGATGAGTTTTATTTATCTTCTCGTCTTGAGAGAAAGAGAGAGAGAGAAAAAGAGAGAGAGAGAGAG
>JAXCGZ010000757.1:7500-32500 GCA_037179515.1 Halocaridina rubra
ATTGTAGTCTCCGTGGCAAAATGGTAGCGTCTGCGACTCTGAGGCGGCAGGTCGAGGGTTCGCGCCCCGTCACGGACTGAGGTTAGTAAGGGCATACACTCAGGGTAACGATTACATCTGCCAAATCAAGTCCTTCGTAAGAAGGCAACCGTCCTAGCCCTTAGGAGAAAAGGGAGTTCGTGACGTAAAACCGAATCCATCCATTATTATTATTATTATTATTATTATTATTATTATTATTATTATTATTATTATTATTATTATTATTATTATTATTAATAATAATAATAATAATAATAATAATAATAATAATAATAATAATAATAATATTATTATTATTATTATTATTATTATTATTATTATTATTATTATTATTATTATTATCATTATTATTATTATCATTCTTTCTGGCTCGGTATTCTTCCTTAAAAAAGTCATTCTCGTGTGTTTACGTTTTATTCAGTCATTTGTCTATTCAATGAATATGTCATTTTCAGCACATCTGTTAATTCTGTTTAATTTTACTGTTCTATGTTAATTTCTGTCTACCTGTAAGTGAACAACATTATTTGTTTCCTTAAGTGAACAGAATGCAATATATTTTTTTTTATTAATGTATAAATTTTTTATTTTTTTTATTTTTATTTTTTTATGATTGTGATACCAGGACGGGCCAAAAAAAAAGTAAGCTTAACTAACAATAACCATAGTACAAAATGTTTTATGATGATGATGATGGTGAAATAAACTGTGTTTTTTTAAACTCTCTCTCTCTCTCTCTCTCTCTCTCTCTCTCTCTCTCTCTCTCTCTCTCTCTCTCTCTCTCTCTAAAACATTAATTCACATTTTCCATCATCAGCGCTGTAATGAACATTCCAAACAAATCCATAACAAAAACAACTTCCTTTCTAGATGTTTTCAGCTATTTCATTCACATAAAAAGATGTAAAAAAAAAAGGGGGGGGGGTGAGGGAAATACCATATCTTTGATTATGTCAGTGGAAATTTCGTTTAAGGAAAGAGCATTTTTACTGGTCACTCAAAATTTTTCGTTGATTACAAAATAAAAACACACTTCCCAACCATTTATGCATACAAATAATATGCAAGTGTGTGTGTGTGTGTGTGTGTGTGTGTGTGTGTGTGTACATACGCATGCACACACACTTGCATATTATTTGTATGCATAAATGGTTGGGGAGTGTGTTTTTAATTGTGTGTTTTAGTTGTCTTTAATTGCAAAGAGATTACTCTTCAAAAGTGATGGATCAACAGTTTTATCCCCGATCTCACAGTCACAGGCTACAGCGACTTTTACATGGTGCAGAGCATATCGGGTTAGTACTCTTTCTCGCCTATTTTATCATATATAGACATCATGTAATTACCTTACTGTAATTACCTAACTGTGCTCACGGGAAAGAACCCCAAGCTCGTAACTTCCCGTCTGCTGGTCGGTTCCATTTTGTACTTAATGATATTTTTCATGTATGTATGTATGTATGTATGTATGTATGTATGTATGTATGTATGTATGTATGTATGTATGAATGTGTGTATGTATGTATGTATTTATGATTAGCAGGTTGGCCATGGTACCAGCCGCCCGTTGAAAGGCTAAGACTGAAAGAAGTAGGATGCAACTAGGACTGGTCCAGACAGTTCCAGGTTGAGTCTTCCTTCAGGACGGTTCTTTCCTCATGCCTACATCTACACTGAATATTCTGGCGTATTCATTACACATCTCTTGCTATTCCATTACATTTGACAAGTCACAATATTCCCCACATATGTCTCCTTTTTCTTTCTTTTTTCCTCACATTTTTATTATTTATGGAAGGTTCACAGCGAATGGCCCCCAGTACCCGGCATAGAGGGGTGCGAAGAATCTCCGGGGATCGTGTTAACTCCAATATTGGCTTGAGGGCAGACAAGCCTGGTGGTAGTAATGGTTCTGCCCTTAACCTTGCACCTCCCAATAGATCTGCTTCTTTCACTCTTCACTATTCTAACATTCGTAGGCTGAACTCTAATCTTTCGTCTGTGGAACAGCATTTGGGCACTTTCCTCCCTAACCTCCTCCTCCTATCTGAAACCCAGCTGTCTACACATGCTTCCACTGACCCATTTCAAATCTCTTACTATAATCTGTATACTCGTTTTCGTTCCAAAGGTGCATACTGCAACATGAACACTCCTACTACGAGGCTCACAGATCTTGAATCTCCTTCCTGACTTTGATGTTCTCAGGCTAAAAGTCTATCTCTCCACTACCACTATCTTCCTTTGCTTCTGCTACTGTTCTCCAAACTCCACCGAGTTTGTGTCTTTCTTTGAATATCTGTCCTCATGCCATGAGTCCTTGCTATCTTCTCACCCACATGCCGAAGTTCTCTACATTGGAGACTTCAATGTACATCACAGTGAGTGGCTTCATTTTTCTCACACTGATGTTGGAGGAAGAGAGGCCCTTGCTTTCTCTATTACTCACGATCTGGAGCAAGTTATCAAACATCCTACTTGCGTTCCTGATCATCAAGGACATGCTGCAAACACTCTTGACCTATTTTTTACTTCTAACCCTTCAAGCTACTCTTATTCTGTGCTTTCCCCTCTTGGTAAATCTGACAACTCTATAATCTCAATCTCTTCCATTTTCGCTCCCCCACCACCAATCCCTGCTACTCAGCGCCGCCTTTGGCACTTCAAGCGTACCCAACATGAAAATTTACGTAACTTTCTCTTTGACTTCCCATGGGATGACTAATGCTTTCGGTCCCGCAACCCTGATCAGGTAGCTCTAAAAGTTGCCGAGATCATGATCGCGGGAATGGAGGCGTACATCCCCTCCTATACAAAAACTTTCTCTCCCCCTAAACCTTGGTTTGACCGTGCCTGCTCCATGGCTATCCAGGCTAGGAATCGAGCTCACCGATCTTACCAAACCTCTCCTTCCGATTTAACTCCCTCTGCTTTTAGTATAGCTAGGAATCGCTGTACTGCTCAGATTCATAGGTCTAAGGCTTCCTTTATAAGAAGGAAAGTTGATGACCTTAACTTCTTTCCCACTGACAAATGCTTCTGGTCCTTAGCCAAAAACCTCTCCAAAAACTTCTGTAACTCAAGCTTTCCCCCTCTCATTCGCTCTGATGGTTCTACAGCTTGCTCTCCCACTGACAAAGCCACTCTCTTTGGCTCTCATTTTTCTGCCAATTCTTCTATAAACGATTCCAGCTCACCTGTTCCTCAGTCTTTACCCCTCTCTAACCCTATGGCCTCCCTTATCCTTTCTTCACGCTAAGTTCATAAGGTTCTTCGCTCACTAAAGACGAACAAGGCATCTGGTCCCGATGGTATCCCTGCAAAGTTCCTTAAGGAGTTTGCAGATGAACTGGCTCCCGTGCTTTGCCGTCTTTTTTGCCTCATTCTGTCAACCAGTATCTATCCTTCATCTTGGAAGAGTGATATGTCATCACCCGCACCCTCTCCTGCCTTGTCTCCTGCCATGGGAGTAATAAAACGCTCCCACCCTAAACCAGTAAATGGCCGGAAGTACCCTGTAAGATTTGGTAGAAGTAAATAGTAATAGTAATAGTGAATAGTGATGTAAAAGTAGTGTAATTTATTTCTTCACCATGGCTGTAAATAGATACCTCCCATACTATCCCATTAGTGATGATGAACTAATAAGGCTAACAAACAACGACAAAGTACTTCCCAATTATTTATGTATCAATGAGCTTGATAAGATGGTATTTAACCCACTTGATCTTGAAAATGAAATAGATTTGTTTTTGAATAAAATGAGAAATACAACCAACACTTTTTCAATTTATATATACTTAAATGAACTGTATTCAAATTTAAATAAATCTAATGCATTTTCGGTTTTGTGCATGAACATTAGAAGTCTTGCAAATAATCTTCAAATATTTGTTGATCAATGTTAGCAGAAAATAATATATGTGATGTAATGGGTTTTTCAGAGACTAGGCTGGATGATGATATTGAGTCATTGTATAATATAACAGGGTACAATATGTTCACTCAGAACAGAGACAGGAAAGGTGGAGGTGTAAGTATGTATGTAGCTAATAAGTATAGCTCGAGTGTTATAAAGGAGTGCAGTTTGATGGAACGATTCATTGAATGTGTTAGTGTACAGGTACATAACGGTAAGGAAAATTGCTTCTTTGCATCTGTATATAGACCACCAAAGGGGAACATGCCTGAATTCCTTGAAGCTTTACTGAAAGTATTTGATTTTGCAGCAAGAAAAAAGTACAAAACTATTTATTTATTCGGTGATTGGAATTTAGATTTGTTCAAAATAAATGATCAAAGAGTAACTGATTTTATAAACTTAATGTATTCACGTGGCTGCTTTCCAATAACTACTAAACCTACGAGAGTGACTGAAAATAGTGCATCTCTAATCGATCATATCTGGACCACAAATCTTGAAGACAACATAAGTAATTACATAGTGTACACAGACATAACAGATCATTTCTCAGTATGCTCCCAGTTTAAAAAAGAACATAAATTTGATGCATATGTTGAAAAAAGACATTACCCTGATGATAACATAGCTGAATTTACTAGAGATATATCACATGAAAAATGGCAACATATCATAGACCTAAATAATGCAAATGAAGCTTTTAATAGATTTCACTGTACAATTAGAGATAAATTCCTAGACTGCTTTCCTCTAAGAAAATCGACTGTAAATAATAAAAACAACAGATGCCCACACATAACTGCAGGATTAAAAAATAGTATCAAAGAAAAACATCGATTAGAAAGGCTTGCATCAAAATGGCCTTTGTCTTTTGGAACCAGATATAAAGCTTACAGGAACAAATTAGTAACACTACTCCGAGCTGCAAAAAATAGATATTTTCAGGATAAGCTTAAGAAGGAATAAGGAAACAGCAAGTCCACCTGGAATACAATAAACAGCCTAATGGGAAGAAAACAAATTAATCATTCAAAGGAAATCATATTAAAAAACGATAATGACCACACTGCTAACATCTTTAACAATCATTTCTTAACTATAGCACAACCAACACAGGAACAACAAAATGTTCAACAAAACTCACACCGACAGTTTCTTAATAATCCACCAGACTCTTCGTTTTACTTGTATCCTGTAACAAGGGAGGAAGCCACTAAATATATAAAAACCTTAAAACCAAATACAGCTTCGGGATATGATGAAATTCCATCAAAACTACTCCAGGTCACTGCCCATTACATTGGTACCCCACTTACCCACATAATCACTCTATGTTTTCAGCAAGGATGTTTTCCAGACAAACTAAAAAGTGCGAAAGTAATACCTATATTTAAGTCAGGCACTGTGGATGATGAAAATAACTATAGACCTATATCAGTCTTACTGTCCTTAAGTAAAGTGTTTGAAAAAGCGATTGTTCACAGACTTAAAGAATTCCTTGAAAAGTTCAACCTATTATCAAAAAATCAATGCGGATTCCGTAATAATAATGAACTTTACAAGTGATGTTTATCAAAATTTGGAATATAAAAACTTTGTTGCAGAGGTTTTCCTAGACTTGTCCAAAGCATTTGACTCATTAGACCATGATATACTAATAGAAAAACTAACTTGTGTGGGTATTAGGGGAACACAATTACCGTTATTTAAGAGCTACTTGAAAAATAGAAAACAAACCGTATATTGTAATGGGAAAGCATCTTTGATGCAAACTATTGAGAGGGGAGTACCACAGGGATCAATACTGGGCCCATTGTTATTTTTAGTTTATATAAACGATATTTCCAATGCTAGTAATAAATTCAAATATATTCTTTATGCAGATGACACCAACCTTCTCTTGCATGATAATAACCTTGACCACCTGCATTCTGTTTTAAATAGTGAACTAGAAAAAATTAACAACTGGGTCTCTGTTAATAAATTAAAGCTAAATGTTTCCAAAACTGACTATATCTTATTTCAAAATAGATCTGTAGTACACAATATTGGTCAAGTTAATATGAATGGGTATGGAGTTAAAAGGGTTGCTTGTAAGAATTTTTTGAGAGTAATTATTGATGAAAATTTAAGTTGGAAATATCATATTCAATCTGTCTGCTCAAAACTGTCCAAGACGTGTGGAATTTTGTATAAGATTCGCCATTACCTGACAAATGAGGCCTTAAAAAGCATATACTATTCCCTGTGTTATCCTCATATTATATACTGTTTGTCCATCTGGGGTTGTACTTGGCCGTCACTTGTAAGGGGTGTATTTGTAACTCAGAAAAGACTGATGAGAACTATTACATATAGTGGAAAATATGACTCAACTTCCTCTTTATTCAAGGAGCTAAACTTGCTTAAATTTAAGTACTTGATACAATATTTCTGTCTTGTTATTATACATAGTGATGTTAATGATAACAGAAAATTATTTAGATTTATTCAACACAACCATGGAACCAGAGGTAACAATATAAATTTGATATGTCCACAGCCGAGAACAACCTTGTACAAATTTTCTATTCACTGTTTTGGCCCAAAATGTTGGAATGCATTACCAGAAGATTTAAAAACAATAACTGGCACAACTTTATTTAAAAAGAAACTCAGACAGCAGTTATTTACCAGGCAAAATCAAGCAGCTGTTGATTAATAATTAATACAGTATTGTGTATCATTAAGTCCAGGTTAAGGTCAGGCTACTGTTTTGTTTTATTACAAGATAAGTATGAGATTGCTATATTGGAGCTTTTGTTAACTATTGCCGTCATACTTCAAATTATGCGAAATGTATATTAAACTGCCTGCCAAGGAGCTCTTGCTCAGCAGGCTAGTGCCTCTGAATATAATGTATATATCTATTCATGTATGTATTTTAAATATTTGGCAATAAAATCTATGACTATGACTATGACCTGTTCCTAAGAACGGTGACCGCTCCATTCCTTCTAACTACCGGCCTATTGCCCTAACCTCCTCTATTACTAGATTTTCGAAACTTTGCTCAATTCTCACTTCTTGAAACACCTTGAATCTAACTCACTTATATCCGATCACCAGTACGGCTTCCGCAAGGCAAGATCCACTGGTGATCTGTTCTATTTTACTCATGTATATATGGTCATCTTCTCTGAGGAACTATGGGGAATCCCTTGTCGTCGCCCTTGATATCTCTAAGGCTTTTGACAGTCTGGCACAAGGCTCTGTTGGCCAAACTCCCTGCCTATGACTTTACCCCTTCTTTCTGTTCTCTGATTTCCAATCTTCTTATTGACCGTTTTATATCTGTAATTGTTGATGGCGTGACATCTAGCCCTTTCTCTGTTACCAGTGGTGTTCCACAGGGCTCTGTTCTTTTCACCTACTCTGTTCCTTCTTTTCATCAATGATCTTCTACAATCCCCATCTTCCTCTCTTCTTCATGCCTTTGCTGATGATTCTACCCTTCACTTTTCCTCTGCCTTTTCTTCACAAGCTTCATCTGTTACTCGTAATTAATCTCGTATCACTCTTTCTTCTACTCTTAACTCTGATTTGCAGAGATTATCTGAGTGGGGCACTCAAAATTTAGTTAAATTCAATGCCTCCAAGACAGTTTCTGTCTATCTCTTTATCTTCTTCTCCTCCTGATAACCCTATTGTCTTTGAAACTAATGAAATTTACCCTCTTAATCCTGTCAACATATGAGGAATCCATATCGCCTCTAACTTGTCTTGTAGGAATCATATAACCAAATTTCTAAATCTTCATTCAAAAAATTGGGGGTTTTGCTTCGATTTCGTCATTACTTTTCCTCTTTGCAGTCACTTAGAATTTACAGAGGTCTTATCCGTCCCTGCTTAGAATACTGCTCGCACATCTGGGGTGCTTCTTCCTTTACTTATATTCTTGATAGGGTTGAATCTAAGGCAGTCAGGCACATTAATGTTCCTTCTCTTTCTTCTAATCTGGATTCTCTCTCTCTTTGCCGTAAGGTATCTTCCCTTTCGCTTTTCTATCGCTACTACTTCCATCGCTGCTCTGATGACTTGGCGAGTTGCATCCCTCCCCCACTGCCGAAACCGCGTAACACTCGCCAAGCGGCCTCATCTCACAGGTACTGTGTGTAGATTTGTAGCTTGCGGATTGGTCGGTACAGCGACTGCTTCTTCCCATCTACCTCCAGACTCTGGAACTCTCTTCCTCCTTCTGTCTTTCCTAATTCTTATGACCTTTCATCCTTCAAAAAGCAGATCTACAGTCACTAAGAGCCTAGTCCTCCATATCTCTGGGTCCTCTGTACTTAGACTGTTTTTTTCTGTCTGTCGTTTTCCTTTGTGTGACATTACCTCAAATCTGTCTTGTCCTTAACCTGCTTCTTTTCCTTCGTCTTGGTATTTTCTCGTGCCCGGGCCTTTATTGATGAGGTCAGTTTCTCTGTCCCGGTGTCACTCACATATATAAAAAAAATGTATGTATGTATGTATGTATGAATTAATGTATGTATGTATGCATGCATGTATGCATATATGTATGCATGAATGTATGTAGGCATGTATGTATGTATGTATGCATGCATGTATGCATATATGTATGTATGTATGTATTTATGTATGCATGCATGTATGCATATATGTATGTATGTATGTGTGTATGTATGTATGTATGTATGTATGTATGTATGTATGTATGTATGTATGTATGTATGTATGTATGTATGTATGTATGTATGTATGTATGTATGTACGTATGTATGCATGTATGCATTATGACGTCAGGAATAAGAACCATTTACTTGTGAAAATTATTAATTCGGCAGTAAGAGTTGCATTCTCTATTTTCTGTTCATGCTCTCATGACTTAATATAATACTAATAGCACAAACAATTATAATTGGGAGCTTTTCCTGCCCAGAGCGACCTAATGAAGAGCCTGTGCCGAGTGAATCCCCTGGAGTGCTTTTCAAATCTACATCCCATCAAGCGATTATTATGAGCGTTACATAATTGTAATGGAGTGAAATTGCCTTTTAATCATTCTCTAATCACAGTTTTAATTAGCGTTGGGAGCCCCCGCTAAATTACTGAAGCCCAATAACAATTAAAGCCATAACAATACGAAATATGTTCTCTGCAACATGAATCATACGCGTACAATCGGACACGGGTTACTACCCTACCCTTTCTTTCCCTTAAACTCTGTCGTCATGTTTCGGGTATTCGTGGCAATAAATCATAATTGTAAAAACTTAGTCTTGCTTCTAAAATTAGTGGGAAAGAATCGAATAACACAGCTGACAAAAGGAAATATTACCTGGTTAGCCCTTTCTGATCTCGACATGCGAAGGGTATTCACTGCAAAAATTGAGACTGACAGATGGAATCATCCTATACTCTCTCTCTCTCTCTCTCTCTCTCTCTCTCTCTCTCTCTCTCTCTCTCCTCTCTCTCTCTCTCTCTCTCTCTCTCTCTCTCTCTCTCTCTCTCTCTTTCTCGTCATGTTTAAAATAGTTACGGCAATCAAACATACTATACAATTGACAAGAGGCAGTGCCAAAGCTTGTCGTTCATTCTCAGTGTCATAAAGTGTATTGCCCAATGGTAAACTCACTAGATACATTTCATTATGAAACAAATCACTATGTTCGTTAATTATAAGGGACCAAGTAGAGCTACGACTCCCAGTACATGATATAACCCCCAAAACAGGTTGGTTAGGTTAGGTTAAAGATTATTTGGTTAGGTTAGGTTAATGCCTAACCTAACCTAACCTAACCTCACAATTTACGGAATTATTTTATATCCTGGGGGTCATTAACTTTACTTGATCAAATAGTAGGTATGTCTATATTGATGATTTGTAATCACTGTCTCACTATCCCTTTTCGGCATCACGACTCAGGTATGCTGAATCATACTATATTATATAATGAATTATATAATGATTTCTATAACGATTATATAATGATTATTTTAATAATGATGAGACGTTTATTAAATTCTTATTCTAACTTATACCTTCATAACATTCAATGTATTCCCAACAATCCAGAAATAACTAGTGTCACGATAAGCCATTCTTCTTCTTTATAATTTCCCTATTTTCATGGCAATGTGGCGTTGCAAATGCAATGGTGTTTCTGGTATTGTAAACTATGAAAAATATTATAAAGTAGTTCCGCATGTAAATTATCCAAATGTTTCATCCCCTAATTCTGGCTTCGAACCTGAGATCCTTCTTTTTTTTTTATTATTGTGAGTGTGACCCCGGGACAGGGCCAAGACTGCCCTCATCAATAAAGGCCCGGGTATGAGAAAACATTAAGCCAAGGAAAAGAAAAAGGTTATGGACAAGGCACTGATGAGGTAATGATACATAAAGGAAAAGTGCAGACTAAAAGAATGGTCAAAGTACTGAGGACCTAGACATATGGACGATTAGGTCCTGAGATGACGATAGATCCGCTTTTTGAAGGGAGATAGGTTATGAGAATTTGGAAAGACAGAAGGAGGAAGATAGAGCCAGAGTCTGGAGGAAGATAATAAGAAACAGTCACGGCACCGACTAATCCGCGAGCTAAAGATCTCCACACAGTACCTGTGAGATGAGGCCGCTTGGCGAGTGTTACGCAGCCTCAGCAGTGGGAGAAGGATGCAACTTGCCAACTCATCAGAGCAGCGATGAAAGTAGGAGCGATAGTAAAGAGAAAGGGAACATAACTTACGGCGATGAAAAAGAGAATCCAGATTAGAAGTAAGAGAAAGATCATTTATGAGTCTGACAGCCTTAGATTCAACCCTAGCAAGGAGTTAAGTATAAGAAGAAACACCCCAGATGTGTGAACAGTATTCTAAGCAGGGACGTTAAGACCTTTAAAGATATTAAGTGACAGAAACAAGTTAAAGTAATGAGGAAAACAGAACAGAACCCCCAATTTTTTGGATGCAGATCTAGAAATTTGGATTATGTGATTCCTCCAAGACAAGTTAAAGGCTATATGAATTCTTAATATATTGACAGAAGTAGGAGGGAAAATTTCGTTAGTTTCGAAGACAATATGGCTATCAGGAGGAGAAGAAGATAAAGAAATAGCCAGAAAATGTGTCTTGGAGGCATTAATTTAACTAAATTTTGGGTGCCCCACTCAGATACTCTCGGCAAATCGGAGTTAAGAGTAGAAGATAGAGTGATGCGAGATTGGTTACGATAATAAGAAACAGTCACGGCACCGACTAATCCGCGAGCTAAAGATCTCCACACAGTACCTGTGAGATGAGGCCACTTGGCGAGTGTTATGCAGCCTCAGCAGTGAAGAAAATGTCTTGGAGGCATTTATTTAACTAAATTTTGGGTGCCCCACTCAGATACTCTCGGCAAATCGGAGTTAAGAGTAGAAGATAGAGTGATACGAGACTGATTACGAGTAGAAGATGTAGGTCGTGAAGAAAAGGCAGAGGAATAGTGAAGGGTAGAATCATCGGCAAAATCGTGAAGAAGAGAGGAAGATGGGGCCTGTAGAAGATCATTGATGAAGAGAAGGAACAGAGTAGCTGAAAGAACAGAGCCCTGTGGAGCACGACTGGTGACATGGTTATGGGCTAGATGTTGCATAATCAACAACTAGATATAAAACGGTCAGAAAGGAAACTGGAAATCAGAGAACAGAGAGAAGGGGTAAAGCCATAGGCAGGGAGTTTGGCCAACAGGGCATTGTGCCAGACTCTATCAAAACCCTTAGAGATATCAAGGGCGACGATAAAGGATGCCCAATAGTTCCTCAGAGACGATGACCATACATGAGTAAGAGAGTCCACAAGCTAATTATGCTTGGCCATGGAGGATCACAACATGGGGCAAACTCACGAAGCTTGTAGACTCCTGTTCATGGATCCCAGGTTCGAATCTCCGCAGCTGGAGGTAAAATTTTAGCAATTATGCATAATGTTAAACACAAAACTATAATAATGCATAACGCTAGAGAGCTCAATTAGTATATTATTATTATTCATGTCCATCAACGGACATTTCATGCATAATATTAATCGGTGCATGTCACAGCCAAAACCACTTAAAATACTGCTCATGTATCATTTAGACTAAAATAATGAATATATATACATGCGTGTGTGTGTGTGTGTGTGTGTGTGTGTGTGTGTGTGTGTGTGTGTGTGTGTGTGTGTGTGTGTGTGTGTGTGTGTGTGTGTGTGTGTGTGTGTGTGTGTGTGGTCATTAACAATTATGAAACGATTTCATATAGCATTTGCAATGAACTTTTATTTTTTTATTGGTACAGGTCATATTAATAATATTCCTTAAGTAGTAGTAGTAGTAGTAGTAGTAGTAGTAGTAGTAGTAGTAGTAGTAGTAGTAGTAGTAGTAGTAGTAGTAAAATTAATAATAATTTCAATAATAATAATAATAATAATAGTAATTTAATAATAATAATAATAATAATAATAATAATAATAATAATAATAATAATAATAATAATAATAATAATAATAATAATAATAATAATAATATCTTAATCACAAATACAACAATTATAAAAACAGTGCAGAAAGTAAAGCTGATGTCGTTGCTTGTCATTTTATGTCACTGTTCATCTACATTCGAAGCTTAGTAAACTCAGATAGGTTGGAGCTGGAGAATTAAAGGATGGATTCCCTTGCTAACTGCCCGCGGTGGGTTTGAAGATATAATATGAACGCAGTGAATGTAAGAAATTAAATCCCCGAGAGTAGCAGAAGATATTCATAAGTAACTCTCAAGAGCCAGTGCGCCACTCATTCTCAGAGGTGACAAACTTGTATATAATTCATTACGGAAGACTATCTCAATCCCCTGGAGTACAAAAAGGTACTCTGGGGGGAAATATGAGAGCACTGAAATTGGGCATTTACTCAGGGTACTGTCGTATTTGCCAAAAACAGATTCCTTCGCAAAAAGGTGTCGTCCTAGCCCTTAATAAAACATGAGCCTGTGACGTAAAACTGATCACACATCAGAATCTATTGAAATTGAAAAATATTTAAAGAATAACTTCAACTGTTGGAATATTAGCTTAACCACTCCTATGGGTGGAACGGGTCATGGAAGACCCGTAGGGCGGTCGCCAGCCGGCACAGGCCCCAACCCAACCCCCACTGTGGTGCCCTGCCACAGCAGTAACCTCCCCAGTAAACAGCTTAAACTCTCTTGCCTAGACGAGGCCGCGATCCGTCGCCCTCGCGAATGCTAGGCCAGCACGTTACCACTGTACTAGCCAGGAGGCTAATGGCAACACCAAAAATAAAAAAAGAATATCAGTTAGGGTACAAAAATAGCGCTTCCAACACCGAATTCATAGAGGAAAAAAGAGAGTTATGCTATTATTTTCCTTTCCGTGTTTTGTATATACAAAGCTCGGTGAATTAATAATCAACACATGAGGCTGTAAATTGTATTTCACAAAATACAGCACTCTACAATACTGGAATAAAACATTCCACGTTTCTCTCTGTAAGAGCACAACAGCGGTAACAAAGTGGTTAGAGTATTCAACTCTGGAGGTTACAGATCTTCGATTGAACCCAGGGCGGGGTATTAGGAACAACAGCCTAATTATATACAGCCTAATTATATATATATATATATATATATATATATATATATATATATATATATATATATATATATATATATATATATATATATATATATATATGTCGTAGGACTTTTGGGACTCGCCATCTGGCGTATCTCATATCTCAAGAGGGTGAGAGATATAAACCAGTCCTTTATTCCCCATACAAGCCACGCCCCTGCCCTTGGGGTATTTCAAGAACCACCCAGGGCAGGCACAGTGAGTTGAGTTAGAGACCGGGCCTTGCCAGCAGCAGAGTTAACACAGTACAGCTGAGTTAGCCTCCCCCCCTTCTGGGGTGGGACTCAGGAATTAGTCGTGACAGGAACTGTAGTAATAGGAGCTCTGAGTACATAGATGTTAAAATAAGAATAAAAGTAATATAAGGAAGATGTCTTTCACCAACCACGCTACCATAATTATAAATATATAACGTAGGAGGTAAAATCCCTATGTCAGTGGTGACACTCGGTGGGATACTATCTTACAAATTGGTGTCATTAGATCGGGATAATAAAAATCCTCCACGTCAGTGGTGGACAGCTCGGGATCAATCCACGCCGACACTTTACCGAAGAGAAAGAAGAAAAAAAATAGAAGAAAAAAATATATAGCATCTATGGAAGAAAAGTACAAGTGAAGAAACTTCAAGACGCTTACCAGCAGTGAGAGAGTGACACCGAGAAAGTCAGAGCTCCCCCTTCACTTACAGTATCATATTATGAGATCCAGCCACTCTCCCCCGCCTCCGTATTGGCAAGGCCCCTCCCCAGCAGTAAAAGTATCAACGAAAGTATTTATGGAAGATACCGTCGCACTGAGCCAAAGTGTGACCGCGGCATTGAGTGAAAATGCCCATTACAAGAAGTATAAGTTGCCGGATCCGACCAAGAAGATGGCGATTCGTCGATTTTACTCGAGAGATAGAGAATTGGACGGGAACCTCCAGCGCCCAGAGAGGAAAACCCCCTCCTTCCTTGCCTTCTGCCATGAAGTTTTTCAGGACCACCTCCTTAAAATAGCTAAGTACTTGTGATCTGTATCCAGTGAGTAATGGGACAATTAGTAAAAGAAATTGAGGTCGGTGGACGCCGCCATTTTATCTTGTAGTTATGCTTTGACTCAGCCAACCCGCCTATGAGGGGTGTGGCGCTTAATAAGTTGATAAAAGTAGAATTTCTGTACCCATTACTAACACGGATAATTTGTACTAATAGCTATAAGCAGTAATAAATTCCGTTTTTTGTTATAATTTGAGTAATGTAAAGAAATTTCGTTGGAAGTGCGTTCCATTTATTTGTATTAATGCTTAGATTGAATTTTAAGAACGCGAATGTATCGAATTTTTAATTGACAAATTTAATGCACGTGAAATCACTATTACAGTATATTAATTTCTTAAGTGTAAGAATTATAGTGAGTAATATACTTGAATCTGCTTTTAAGGTTTTACTTAGAACACGTGTGATTTTCGAGAAAGGAATGTGGAAGTGGCCATTCGATCTCCCAACCTCGTTATTGTAAATCTGTAGTAATTGTACTGATCCTTGATATTTTAAAGTACGTGTAAAATCATTTTTATATAAATTTCTTAAAGCGTAAGAAATAGAGTGTTAAGATTGCGCCTGTTTTTAATTTTTTTTCTTTTTTTTGTTTGTTTTTTCTCCGCGGGAGGAATGTTTTAGCGAAAGAAAGACATAAATGACAGATTGTTTTTTAATGTTGTTATGATGAAGGGATTAACATTACGATACGTGGGTGGCATTTTATTTTTGAAGAATAAGAAATTTTGTGATATTGTTTAGAGATGAGTTTTTTATTTCGCGCTATGCAGGCGAAAGTAAGAGTAAATTAGAGGAATTTGTGCTGTCCTAGAATAGGGAAGGTTTTTCAGTGTCACCCAAACGTAGCTTCAAGGGAGTAGAATGTTTGTTTGTTCGTTAGAATGGGACCTAGGACTGGTGAGGAAGTCTGTGACCGCACGGCTCAGCCGAGATTTCACCATTACTCTCCTTCAGAGAGATAAGGGAAAGGAAAACCAACGTTGTAAATAAAAGGGAATTTTACAGAAAGGGGATGATTGTCTTGAAAGTGATATAGCGAATGTGATAGCGAATGAGTATGAATGACTGGGGGTATAATGGGGGGGTTGCTCTAGGGGGTGAAATCGCGGAAAGCACCGTTAGGAAGCATGATTGGGGAGTCTGCGAAGATCGTTCCCCTGCTCCGCCAGGTCCTTCTGCATGCCATATCAGAGTGTATTTATGGGAGGTGATGCGCTGTTGCAATATCTAGTGAGGGATATGTTTGAGAAAGTAATTCTCCACCTGCCCAGATATGGTTGAAATGCCAAGTTTGTTTTATTTTTGTTTTGTCCCCTACTCCGCCATTGAGATTATTATTCGATTTCCGAGAGATTCCAAGATAGATGTTACGTGATAAAGGACGTGAATCTATGAATGATTCTTTATTTTCTTTGCTAGCTGCAGTATATACATTATTTGTCTGAAGAGATATGTTAGATTGATAAAAATAAAACTTTGCGAGTTTTAGCCATGATAATGTTTTATCAAAATTATTTCAGCTTGGTCATAAAGAAAGAGTGAGAGCTGACACGAAATGACAACAAGAATGTTACACAGCTGTATCCCGTATTTGAGAGAGCAGAAGTTTATCCAGAAGCCAAAAGAACAGGGGAGAAAACAGCGCCCACATGCGCACCCCCGTAAAAGCAAACAGACAGAGCAGCTATAAGTCAAATTCGAGATAGTAAAAGAATATATATATTTTATGTTTGAATTGTCCATGTACAACTCCGTACGAGAATTTGAAATTAAGCAAAATGCATTCTTTACTGTTGCTAATGAAATATAATTTTTGTTTTTATTATTGCATACACAGAGATAGACTTTTTATATTCTTTGATACCCGTTTTTGTTATATAGTTTTTGTATTGAAGAAATCTTTAAAATCTTATTTAAAGAGTTTTGGAAAAGATTATCTAGAGATAACTATGGTTAATCCCTATCATTTTCATGACTTTTAGATTACAATTGAGCTAATTAAAGATAATTGAGATTATTAGAGATTATTTGCTGAGTTTTAAAGTTAAAATTAATGACACTTAAGTCCTTTTTAAGAAGTTGTTAAGAAAAAGATATTTGTACTTTTGTTGATAGTAGTAGGGATAGTGTCACATATGATTTTAATCTTTTGTTCTAATTTCATCAGAGTGGGTGCGCTCCGACTCAACCCTCTGATTTATAGCAAGAAAAGAATTGTCATTATAGACGAGGATGTGTATGCTGTTACAGTAAAGTCCTTATCAAGATTAAACAGAAAGGAATGGATTTATGCTTCGACAGTTCTGCAGTTGTACACTAAGTTCTTTTTGCTTTTGTTTTTGTTAATGAGGGAATGAGAATAGCCGCTGACAATAAACGTAAGACTCTATCGATAGTCATTGCTAACGTTTGTTCACGTACATTTGTTTATTTATTTTATTATTAGAGATACTCTGCGACAATTTTTTATTTTCAGTACAAGTAAAAGACAGAGGCCCATCTCAGCTGACTTGTGAGTGGAAACCGCAACGTATTTCACGGTCGCCCAGCCTCTCTCTCTCTCTCTCTCTCTCTCTCTCCTACCTTTCACTCGACTCTGAGCCTGACAGAGGCTCCGTTCAATGCTAAAAGAACGTTGCTGTCTTTGATTTTTTGTGTGTGTTTTTTTCCAGCGAAGCTAGGCGATAATTGTGCCTACATTTTATTTCAGTTGATAGATTGTTGCATGCTGTTATTGCATAAATACTACTAAGACATCGGTAGTACCGCCATTTGCATAAATAATTTTGCCACATGTCGCAACTGTTTAGAGAATAGATAGAACTCCCATTGACAAATTGTGGAGCCAGCGAGTTGCCACTTATGCTCTATATATATACATTGATTATGACAGCAGGAATTTAAATATTAAAAGAGACTGTGTTAGAATGAGCATTTCTATGAAGTATAAGTATAGAACTCTGTTCTTACTTCTGAATGCCAGTCTCCATTGTATATATATTGATATTTCTGATTTAGTATATTTATTTTTATTGTTTGTTATTCTTATTTTTAGATCATGATTATTAGTAATGTTATTATGATGACTGATATTGTTGCTATCTCTCAATGGCCTGTTGCTAATTATTATTTTTGAAATGAAATCAGCAGTAACCCGATGATTTGTATCTTTTAACTGAATTCATACTTGATGTTACTGTAGCCACCGCTAATAAGAATGTTTCTTTAGTGGCTTTTCTCAGTATTTAATGATTGTTCTTTTTTACATTTATAGTAGAGTAATGCTATGTAGCAGTTGCTAAGCCCTGAGTATCTTGGAATAATAATCTAGTTGTGTAGACACATACCTTCCATTACCACCCTATTCCTAGGCAGCCCCGACCTGCAAGTTCTAAAAGTCTTTAGATTTTGTCTGCTCAGACAAGTCCCTAGTGCCCATTGAATAGAGATTGCAATCACTTGCAGTTGCAGGGGAGGCAAAGTATAGCCTCGATTACCAACGTATGGCCATTGTTGGTACCCTGAAGTCATAGGGAACCTTTCTTACAACTGTAGTAGTGACAGAGGTTCAAATTTTCATCCCGAGATCTGCTTCGAAGGTACGTGTGGATGGCCGTACGGAAGAGAATCGCTGTGACGTTGCAGGTCTCCTGCGTGGTGGTCTTAGTCAAGATCGGCCGAGGGCGGGACGAGGAAGCCAGGCTGGAAGGATTAGAAAGGTGCCGAATCCTTCCTTTTTGTCTTGCCTATCCGAGTAAAGGAGATATGGCAACAAACCTGGGCCTGCAGCAAGGACGGCGAGGGAGTGAAAAAAAATGAATCCCCGAGGGAAACCGTGGAATCGCGCCTAGCAAGAATTCATGAGCAAGGGACAGAGAAAATAAAAGTCGTCCTAGAAAGAGAAAACAGTCCTAAAAATATAAAAGTTTTAAACTACTTTAAAAAACCATGTAATCTTGATGAAATCCCAGAAACAAGGAAATAATCCCTATACATGTCCAAACTTTAGTGAAGAGAGAAAGAAGGGTATTTAAAAATCCCTTATTAGTTAATTAAAATTACCCCCGTATTAGAACTGAAAAAATGGGAAAGAAAATGTCCCCACCGTCTTTGTCCACTGTGCTAAAAGACAAAATATTTTTATTTTTATTTTTATTTTTTTTTGTTTTACTAGCTTTAAGATAATTTTAAGCGAAAACTCAGAGTCTCCCTTAGATATAGTTTTGAATAAGTGCCATTGATAAATTGTATGATTTGCACTAAGATTAATAAGTTGTTTTTCTGCTTAAATAATATTAGTGTTTTGTTTTAGCATTATTATTATTTGAATTATGATTTAATCTTTGTGTCCATTAAGTTCTCCTATCAATTGGTCTCTGAATAGTAATTGCATATTGAAATAGTGAATGTTTTAACTTTACTAAAAGTAACAAATGTTTTGTTTGAGGATAAATTGTATGATTTGCACTAAGATTAATAAGTTGTTTTTCTGCTTAAATAATATTGGTGTTTTGTTTTAGCATTATTATTATTTGAATTATGATTTAATCTTTGTGTCCATTAAGTTCTCCTATCAATTGGTCTCTGAATAGTAATTGCATATTGAAATAGTAAATGTTTTGACTTTACACACAGTAAAACATATTTTGTTTCAGGAGTAGTTTTTAAGGCTTAATTTTAAGACAAATCAATGCCCCTAATAATGATAGGAATAGAATTTATTAAGATAAGGTCTCTTACAGAAATTACTGTTGATGTTATGGTCTATATCATTTTAAATGTGTATACATGCTAATACTCTACTTAATTTGTTTGCTAATGTTCTACATGAGTCATAATTTTACTGTAATTAACTCAATTTTGTCTTTTGAAGAAAAAAGAGAAGTAGATAAAGTAATGTTATGATCTAAACTGACTTTTGATCTTAATTTATGTTTGTTATTAGTTACACACTGAAATCATAGTGGTTAAGGTTACTTTTGTTAAATATGAGAATATGTTTGTATTACAGATTTCCAACAAGGAAATAGACTCTGCATGCTCTAGTTGTCTGTAGAAGTACTATATATATGTTATGTTTGTGTAATTTGTTTAGGGTTCATAGAAATAGGATTTCTTAGATGATAACTTAAATAATTCGGCCCCGTTTTTATTGTAAACAAATGTTAGTTAGGATGATGAAACTGAAATAAGAGATATTTCAGTGTGGTGGGGAGGGATGTCGTAGGACTTTTGGGACTCGCCTTCTGGCGTATCTCATATCTCAAGAGGGTGAGAGATATAAACCAGTCCTTTATTCCCCATACAAGCCACGCCCCTGCCCTTGGGGTATTTCAAGAACCACCCAGGGCAGGCACAGTGAGTTGAGTTAGAGACCGGGCCTTGCCAGCAGCAGAGTTAACACAGTACAGCTGAGTTAGCCTCCCCCCCTTCTGGGGTGGGACTCAGGAATTAGTCGTGACAGGAACTGTAGTAATAGGAGCTCTGAGTACATAGATGTTAAAATAAGAATAAAAGTAATATAAGGAAGATGTCTTTCACCAACCACGCTACCATAATTATAAATATATAACGTAGGAGGTAAAATCCCTATGTCAGTGGTGACACTCGGTGGGATACTATCTTACAAATTGGTGTCATTAGATCGGGATAATAAAAATCCTCCACGTCATATATATATATATATATATATATATATATATATATATATATATATATATATATATATATATATATATATATATATCCCATCAGTGGATCACTGCCATGGATCCTGTCCAAAATAGCCAAGAGTTTGCTTCCCAAATATAATGGTTGCTAACGAAGGAGCTCTTTAGCTCAAGATGTAAACAAAAGGTGCCGCTGGTAATAAAATCAGTCAAGCGCTGGGCTAGCATGAGTTAATGTGCAGAGTCAGTTACATAGCAGTACCCACAGGGGTTGAAATTTGGATATTAGGCTGTTCCTATATCAAAGAAATTAATTCTACTTCATATATATATATATATATATATATATATATATATTATATATATATATATATATATATATATATATATATATATATATATATATATATATACCTACTTACACACACGTAAACGAACACACACACACACACACACACACACACACACACACACACACACACACACACACACACATATATATATATATATATATATATATATATATATATATATATATATATATATATATATCACTCACTTACCCCGTCGCCCCCCCCATATATATTATATGTATGTATGTATGTATATATACATACACAGAACACAAACACACACACATACACACACACACACGCACACACGCACACAGACACACACACACACACACACACACACACACACACACATATATATATATATATATATATATATATATATATATATATATATATATATATATATATATATATATATATATATATATATGTATGTATGTATGAATTTCTGCTTATATATTCACATACAGAAAACACACACACATACACATTCATACATACATACGTATATATATATATATATATATATATATATATATATATATATATATATATATATATATATATATATATATATATATATATATATATATCACTATAGCATGTATTCTCGTTTTCGTTCCAAAGGTGGGGTCTGTGCCTACTGCAACACTAACACTCCTATTGCAAGACTCATGAACCTTGAATTTCCTGACTTTCATGTTCTCTGGTTAAAAATCGAGATCTCCATTGCCATTATATGCCTTTGCCTGTGCTACTGTTCTCCAAACTCCACTGACTCTGTGTTGAGTCCTTGCTATCTTCTCATCAACATGCCGAAGTTGTCTAAATTGGAGACTTCAATCTACATCACAGGGAGTGGTTTAATTCTTCTCACACTCATGTGGGAGGAAGGGAAGCTCTTGCTCTTTCTGTTACTCATGATCTGGAGCAAATTATCAAACATCCTACTCTTGTTCCTATTCAACATGAGCATGCAGCAAACACTGTTAACCTATTTCTTACTTCTAACCCTTCAAACCACTTTTATTCTGTGCTTTCTCCTCTTGGTAAATCTGATCACTCTGTGATCTCAATCTCTTCCATTTTCGTTCCACCTCCACCAATCCCTCTTACTCAGCGCCACCTTTATCAACCCTGATCAAGTAGCCCTAAAAGTTGCCAAAATCATAACCTCGAGAAAGGAGGCATACATCCCCTCCTCTACAAAAACTTTTTCTCCCCCTAAAACTTGGTATGACCGTGCCTGCTCCATGGTTATTCAGGCCAGGAATCAGGACACCGGTCGTACCAAGCCTCTCCTTCTGATTTAACTTGCTCTGCTTTTATTGTTGCTAGGAATTGCTGTACTCCTCAGATTAAAAGGTCTAAGGCTTCCTTTATAAGAGGGAAAGTTGATGACCTTAAGCTCCTCTCCCACTGACAAATGTTTCTGGTCCTTAGCCAAAAACCTCTCCAAAAATTTCTGTAACTCAATCTTTCCCCCTCTCCTTCGTTCTGATGGTATTATAGCTTGCTCTCCCACTGACAAAGTCGCTCTCTTTGGCTCTCATTTTTCTGCCAACTCTTCCGTAAGCGATTCCAGCGCACCTGTCCCCCAATCTTTACCCCTCTCAAACACTATACCTTCCCTTATTCATTCTTCACGCAAAGTTAATAAGGTTCTTCACTCGCAAAAGACGAACAAGGCATCTGGTCCCAATAGTATCCCTGCAAAGATCCTTAAGGAGTTTGCAGATGAACTGGCTCCCTGTGCTATGGCATCTTTTTCGCCTCATTCTGTCAGCCAGTATCTATTCTTCATCTTGGATGCATGCTCTAGTGCAGCCTGTTCCTAAGAAGGGTGACTGCACTATTCCTTCAAACTACCGACCTGTTGCCCTAACCTCTTCTCTTGCTAAAGTTTTCAAAACTTTGCTCAATGCTCACTTCTTGAAACGCCTTGAATCTAACTCACTTATCTCCGATCACCAGTATGGCTTCCACATGGCAAGATTCACTAGTGACCTCCTGTCCAATCTTACTCATGTATGCTTATCTTCTCTGAGGAACTGTGGGGAATCCTTTGTCGTCGCCCTTGATATCTCTTTGGCTTTTGACAGAGTCTGGCACGAGGCCCTGTCGACCAAACTCCCTGCCTATGGCTTTACCCCTTCTCTCTGTTCTCAGATTTCCAGTTTTCTATCTGACCGTTTTATATCTGTAGCTGCTGACGGTGTAACATGTAGCTCATTCCCTGTTACCAGTGGTGTGCCACAGGGCTCTGTTCTTTCACCTGCTCTGTTCCTTCTCTTCATCAATGATCTTCTACAATCCCCATCTTCCTCTCTTCTTCACGCTTTTCCCAATGATTCTATCCTTCACTTTTCCTCTCCCTTTTCTTCACAGCCTTCATCTGCTACTCGTAATCAGTCTCGTATCACTCTTTCTTCTACTCTTAACTCCGATTTGCAAAGGGTATCTGAGTGGGGCACCCAAAATTTAGTTAAATTTAATGCCTCCAAGACAGTTTCTGGCTATTTCTTTATTTTCTTCTCCTCCTGATAGCCATATGTCTTTGAAACTAACAAAATTTACCCTCTTAATTCTATCAACATATTAGGAATCCATTAGCCTCCAACTTGTCTTGGAGGAATCACAATATTCAAATTTCTAAATCTGCATCCAAAAAATTGGGGGTTCTGATTCGTTTTCGTCATTACTTTAACTCTTTACAGTTACTGAAAGTCTATAAAGGTCTTATCCGTCCGTACTTAGAAAACTGCTCACACATCTGGGGTGCTTCTTCTTATACTTATTTCCTTGATAGGGTTGAATCTAAGTTAGTCAAACTCATTAATGACCCTTCTCTTACTTCTAATCTGGATTCTCTTTCTCTTCGCCGAAAGGTATAATCCCTCTCTCGCTTCTATCGCTACTACTTCCATCACTGCTCCGATGAGTTGATGAGTTACATCCCTCCCCCACTGCTGAGGCCACGTAACATTCGCCAAGCGGCCTCGTCCCACAGGTACTGTGAGGAGATTTGAAGCTCGCAAATTAGTTGGTGCAGCGACTGCTTCTTCCCATCTACCTCCAGACTCTGGAACTCTCTTCCTCCTTCTGTCTTTCCTAATTCTTATAACCTATCTTCCTTCAAAAAGCAGATCCCTATATATATATATATATATATATATATATATATATATATATATATATATATATATATATATATATATATATATATATATATATATATATATATATATATATATATATATATATATATATATATATATATATATATATATATATATATATATATTTATATATGCACACACACACAAACACACACACACACACACACACACACACACACACACACACACACACACATATATATATATATATATATATATATATATATATATATATATATATATATATATATATATATATATATATATATATATATATATATATATATATATATATATATATATATATATATATATATATATATATATATATATATATATATATATATATATATATATATATATATATATATATATATATATATATATATATACATATATATATGTATAATATATATATATATATATATATATATATATATATATATATATATATATATATATATATATATATATATATATATATATATATATATATATATATATATATATATATATATATATATGTATATATATATATATATATATATATATATATATATATATATATATATATATATATATATATATATATATATATATATATATATATATATATATATATATATACATATATATATATATATATATATATATATATATATATATATATATATATATATATATATATATATATATATATATATATATATATATATATATATATATATATATATATATATATATATACATATATATATATATATATATATATATACATATATACATATATACATATATATATATATATATATATATATATATATATATATATATATATATATATATATATATATATATATATATATATATTATGAGTGTGACACCGGGACACACAAAAAAATGCCCTCATCAATAACGGCCCCGGGCACGAGAAAACATTAAGACGAAGGAAAAGAAAAAGGTTCTGGACAAGACAGAAATGAGGTAATGATACATAAAGGAAAAGGACAGACTGAAAAAGTAGTCAAAGTACTGAGGATCTAGAGATATGGAGGATTAGACCCTGAGATGACGATAGATTCGCTTTTTGAAGGAAGATAGGTTATAAGAATTTG
>JAXCGZ010000757.1:37500-42819 GCA_037179515.1 Halocaridina rubra
GAAATATCGAATAAGAACAATATTTTTATTAAAAAAAATCACATATATTAAAAATTGGCTCATTTGCAATCTTTTGAAGTATTAAATATGATATAATTTGACTTTAAACAGTTTAGACAGAGAACTAAGACAATATGAGGTTAAGCTAACAACAAAATGAAAGCAAAATATATAAAAAAAAATTCAAATAACCTAGTCATAAATACTGAAGATAAATTATAAAAGACGTTATTATTATCATGATTATTAATATTAATATTAGCAAGATTAACCAAGTAATTGGCAAACATACATTCATAACCTCATTATCATAAATATTTAAGTAACCGCTCTAGTGGTTAGCTACTAAGAAATGACTTTCAGCACATAACTGTAGAATAATTGCATTTTTCTTCATATTTTGGTAGGAAATGTATGAAAGATCATCCATTAGATTTACAGCAAAATAAGTAAGTTTTAAGATGAAATAAAACAGTGATATTTGATACATTTAGACACTAAATTGGAGTTTGATTTATATAAAGAGAGTTTTTACGTATTTATATATCGTAAGTAACAAAGTTTAAGTAAGAAATGGCACTTGTTTTGCAATAGGTAATCCTATGTAGGCAGAAAACAATATTAAATGGCATATTCTAGAGATTCTAGCTAGAATATCCTAAGACCTAAAACTCAACTAAAGGGAATTCAAATTTGAATTCGATTGTGGAAGATAGTCGTCTCCGTGGCTAAATGGTAGCGTCCGGGACTCTGTGTCGGCAGGTCGAGGGTTCGCGCCCCGTCACGGACTGAGGTTAGTAAGGACATACACTCATGGTAACGATTACACATGCCAAAATAAGTCCTTCGCAAGAAGGCATCCGTCCTAGCCCTTGGTAGAAAGGGGAGTTCGAGACGTAAAACCGAATCATTATTCGAATGTGGAAGATACAAAAGACAAAATTATATACTCATGTGAAACACAGATATAAATTTCTGTCAGGAAACGATAAAAAGTATATCTGTATCTTATGAGAATGATATCCCCGTATGAAGGAATTCATGGACGCCTTCCCTATACCCATCTTTTAACTTGGAGAGTACAGGGTGGTTTACACGTCAAACGGTTCGTCGAACGCAGTTCGACAGACACGTGTTTGAAGTGATGTTCGAACGTGTGAACGGGGTATTTGGTTGTCGAACACGTTTGTGTAAAGGGGGGTTTACAAGGTCAAACTGTTCGTCGAACGCGGTTCGACAGACAAGTGTTTGAAGTGATGTTCGAACGTGTGAACGGGGTATTTGGTTGTCGAACACGTTCGACAAACGTGTTCGGCAACAAAATACATCGTTCACACCTTCGAACATCGCTTCAAGCACTTGTCTGTTGAACCGCGTTCGATGAACCGTTTGACCGTGTAAACCCCCCTTAACCAAGTAAATGCGAGTGCGTCGCACGCACAAGACTAGTGATTATTGGCCAAAAATAGTCATACATTTATCAGTAAGCCACTGGAAAACATACTTGTACCTGATAAAAATTATAAGTTATCACCGTAAGAAGGAAGTTATTGACGCCTTCTCGCAATACCAGGACACTTTCCTTACAGACACTTAACTTCCTGACACTTTGCTTATGGACACTACTTACAGGACATTAAGCCGACGGACGTTATGTTTACCGGACACGAAGCCTAAAGGACGACATAACTAACACAAGCAGCTTAAAGTAACCTAACTAACTGAGCCTAACCTAATTGGAACAAAAAGGACCCGAAATATGGCAATCCTGTTCATACTTTGTTACTGATGGCTCCCTTACTATCTGATACAGTATTTTAACAATCTGTGCCTAATAATTCAATTTACGTTACAAAACGAATATTCAGCGATCATTTGAAAGTTTCACAAAATACTGACATCGCTGAAAAAGCGTCTTTGTTATAACCACTGCGAGATGCCTTTTTAAGAATTATGTTTCTTGGGTATAATGTCCAGAAGGCATGGTGTCCGTAGGCACTATGTCCGATGGGAAACTGTTCGTAGGCAAAGTGTCCGCAGGCAAATTGGCCGTTCATGCCTTCCTTCACCCATCAATGAACACAAAGTAACAAAGTCAAAGCGTATAATTTGTATGATGTAATATCATGACTCTCCCTCGAAAAAGACATAAATCTAGCCGTTCCCAAGGTAATTAGGTCCTAATATCGACACTAAATTAACCAAACCGTTAGACACTCAAAGATTTGAGACAACTTTGCAATGTCTGTCTACACTCGAGTGATTGCTGAACTTCAAAATTATTTTCAGAGTCCTTGAATCATAGTTGAATTATTATAGTCTGTTGTTCTGTCATCAAATCATCTCTAAATAATGATTATATATATTATAAAACTTTACTGCATGCCATACTCTTTAATAACTATCTATCTATCTACCTTGGCTGTCTCCCCCAATAGGGTGGTAGCCAACATAAAAAAAAAGAAACAATAAGGGGATTACACTGCTCTATGGGCAATGACGAGGGAGCTTGCGACCGTTCAGATGGCACTGCTGGAGTGCCACAGCCCATCCTCCCTGCTCTTCCACAACCTGCGTCGCTTCAAAAATGCCAACTCCCTTGCTGCCCCTACCACAGGGCTACCTCTGTAAGATACAGCCCCGTGGTAATAGCAGATGCCAATCAAAGCTGCGTCACAATCGCTCGCCACTCATTCCTATTACTAGCAAGCTCACTTGCTTCCTTCACATCCATCCTCCAATCATTCAGGGCTCTCCTTACTCCATCCATCCACCCAAACTATGGTCTGATATTATCTACTATGAGCTAAGTTAATCATAACAATATTCAATCACATAAATACAGGCACTGCAGTATGGTGAAGAATCACATTTTAATTATAAGTAGGAAAGTGAACCCAACATTAAGGTATAACTAATTAAATATAATGACAGAATAGAAGTAGGTTGTCATTATCAAAAATTAGTCTTAATTACGCTTGACAATGTTTATGTACTGCTGCAACACTAATTACCTTTTGGCATGTCTACATACAAAGAAATATTTTAAAATACAACCTTTTATAATTGCTCCATTTTTTCACTATAATTAAATATATCTACGCACTCCCTTATTATACTTGTGTACTCACGCATCTTTCTGAGTTCAGAGGAGGTGAATATCTGCGGATACCAATATAGTCTCCCAAGAAAGACTTTAAAAACGAAAGGATAATGTGAGTTGACTTCGCCAGGCTACAAGCACTGGTCCAATTGCATCAGAGAACTTGAAATACCAACTACGTCATTCAACCTCCCACATTCAATAAATATCTTACACAAGGTATCACAGTAAATGACAGTAGTGTTGTCTACCGTATTCAAATACTAGTGAAATGAAAAGACTTACCAAGCATATTTACTAGACGTATAAGGCAAGTGATATCCAAAACCAGCTTATTTTTCCCTTTTTTTTTTACGTGTGACACCAGGACGGGCCAAAAATAAAAATAAAAAAAACCTGCCCTCATCGGTCCTGGGCACAAAGAAAACAAAGAAAAGAGTAATAGAGAAGGAGAGTGCTGTGACTTGTCAGATGGGAAAGGATAATAAGATATGTGTAAAGAATATCCGGTGTTGATGTAGGCACGGAAAAAGAACTGATATAAAACCCCAACAGGTACAGTGCTAACGACGGAGCGATATTTTCAATACTAAAAATAGAAATTAAGTCTCACAGCAACTCTCCACAGGGAAAAAGTAACTATATTATGCTATAAACAAAACTCTCTCTCTCTCTCTCTCTCTCTCTCTCTCTCTCTCTCTCTCTCTCTCTCTCTCTCTCTCTCTCTCTCTCTCTCTCTCTCTCTCTCTCTCTCTCTCTCAGTGCAATTTTTCACAACATATCTTTCTCGTGTATATATATATATATATATATATATATATATATATATATATATATATATATATATATATATATATATATCGTAAATAAAAGAGCTATACCCGTAATAAAAGAATCTGCATAAAACTTAAAACAAGTTTAATTTTCTTCTGCTATCACTAATTGCAATCAAGACAGAGCGTACAAAAACATACCTCATTCAGCTTGTTTACAAAATCTGAAAAAGAGATAAAAATATATGAATAACAGATATTTTTCGTAATCACTGAGGGGGGGGGGGGTTCAGCAGATACGAAAAATATTATCAAAGAAATATTTCGAATGAGCTACGTTAATTGGATAGGCAGCTGTAATTAATTCTGGTAATTAATAAAGAATTGAGCAGAAAAATATTATTAAAAAAAAAAACGGAAATGAATAGAAACTAAAAAAAAATAAGTATTTACAAGAAAATCAGTGTGGTCGCCGTAGCCAAGTGGCAACGCATGCGACTTTGATTCGTCAGGTTGTCTGTTCGAGACCCGTCAAGGTCTGAGGTTGGAAAAGGCATTCACTCAGGGTAACAATCCCACTTGCCAAAACTAAAGTCCTTCGCAATGAGGTGCCGTTCTAGCCCTTAATAAAACAAAGGGGGTCAGTGACGTAAAACCGGATTATCATTTACAATAAAATCAGCGTAAGAGAGTTTAATGCTTCGATTCCAAAAAAGAAAAATAGTTTTGAGTCGAGATGAGTAAGGAGATAAATAGGAGCTTAACACAATCAGCGAGTGGAGTCACCGTGGCTCAAGCGGTAGCGTCCGCGACTCTGAGGCGTCAGGTCGAGGGTTCGCGCCCCGTCACGGTCTGAGGATAGCAAGGGCATCCACTCAGGGTGACGATTACATCTGCCAAAACAAGTCCTTCGCAAGAAGGCAATCGTTCTAGCCCTTGGTTGAAAAGGGAGTCCGTGACGTAAAACCGGAACAACAAACAACACTCATCGAGTGACACTCTGTAATGTGTGGAGTCTATGATGGAACGGAATCTCTGCGAAATTATACTTTGACAAGAGCAAAAACACCAATTCTGAGGGTTCATGAAAAAAAAAACCCTACGTATTCATCATCATCATGAACCTCATCATCATCATCATAATCATCATTATTATTATTCAGAATCAATACTAGCATCAACAAACATCAACAGCAGTAATGACTAGTGTTTCAGATTTTGATAATATAAGAGATAAAAATCTTTAAAAATTCATTAACCAGTAATTTCATTAAATATTTAAACTGACTGTCATGGACTGCGGTGAGCATTTCACTCTATATAAAATTTATATGTATACCCAGGATTAATATAAGCTGATGCATGGGGAGAGAGAGAGAGAGAGAGAGAGAGAGAGAGAGAGAGAGAGAGAGAGAGAGAGAGAGAGAGAGAGAGAGAGAGAGA
>JAXCGZ010000758.1:0-7500 GCA_037179515.1 Halocaridina rubra
GGGAGATTAATTTAAAAAAGGAGAGGGCTATATTAAAGGTAAAACTATGGAGAATAAAGCAAGAACTACAAACAGATCACGAATGAACCACACAGTACGGCACCAAGCAAAACTGAGAGCGGGCGAGTGGGACACGTGGTGGCTTGACAAATACATGAGTGTTCGTGGGTTGGATTTTGTTCGTGGTTGGAGTCAAAATTTGTTCAAAATTTTGTTCATGGGTTGGGGTCACCACTGTGCTTGACACTGTTGAAGGAAAATAGCAAAGAGAGTATAATATATATATATATATATATATATATATATATATATATATATATATATATATATATATATATATATATATATATATATATATATATATATATATATATAATATACACAAAAATCGTAAGGGGGTTGCCTTAATTAAAGCAAAATTCTTGACACTTTGTTGAAGGAAAATAGAAATGAGAGTGTAATATATATATATATATATATATATATATATATATATATATATATATATATATATATATATATATATATATATATATATATATATATATATATATATATATATATATATATATATATATATATGAATCATTCTTTTACGCCGACCGGGACTCGAACCTAGGACTTATGATTACTAAGTCAAGGCGCTACCACTACACCACAGAAGGTTAAAAGGAATCCAACCTTATAGCTTATAGCTGCTATGCTTAGGAATGAACGCATTCTAACTGAATGCCACTATGTTCATATTACAGATTCCCCAACCTCACTCGTGGCTTCATTTAGCATTTAATTCGAGTCCCAATCTTCACTTAGTAATCATAAGTCCAAGGTTCGAGTCCTGGTCGGGGTAAAAGAATGATTCATGTTTTCACATATGTAATGTGCTTAATTGGTTATTTCATGGCCCGAATGAGATTGGGACTTGAATTAAATGCTAAAATGAAGCCATGCTAAAATGAAGCCACGAGTGAGGTTGGGGAATCTGTAATATGAACATAGTGGCATTCAGATAGAATGCGTTCATTCCTAAGTATAGCAGCTATAATCTATAAGGTTGGATTCCTTTTAACCTTCTGTGGTGTAGTGGTAGCGCCTTGACTTAGTAATCATAAGGCCTAGGTTCGAGTCCCGGTCGGGGTAAAAGAATGATTCATGTTTTCACATATGTAATGTGCTTAATTGGATATATATATATATATATATATATATATATATATATATATATATATATATATATATATATATATATATATATATATATATGTTCCGGTTTTACGTCATGGACTCTCTTTTCTATCAAGGGCTAGGACGGTTGCCTTCTTGTGAAGGACTTGATTTGGCAGGTTTTAATCGTTACCCTGAGTGCATGCCTTTGCTAACCTCAGACCGTGACTGGGCGCGAACCCTCGACCTGACGCCTTATAGTTGCGGGTGCTACCGCTTGAGCCATGGTGACTACATATATATATATATATATATATATATATATATATATATATATATATATATATATATATATATATATATATATATATATATATATATATATATATATATATATATATAACCAAATAAGCACATTACATATGTGAAAACATGAATCATATTTACCCTGACCAGGACATGAACCTAGGACTTATAATTATTAAGCCAAGGCACTACCAACTACACCACAGAAGGTTAAAAGGAAACATGTTTGCTATAATAGGAATGAATATAGTGGCATTCAGATAGAATGCATTCATTGCTACTATAGCAGATATAAGCTATAAGGTCTGTTTCCTTTTAATCTTTTGTGGTGCAGTTGGTAGCACCTTGGCTTAATAATTATAAGTCCTAAGTTCAAGTCCCGGTCAGGATGAAAATGATTCATATATATATATATATATATATATATATATATATATATATATATATATATATATATATATATATATATATATATATATATATATACTGTAAATATATTTGAACAAAAATCGTATTGGGATTAGCTCGGAGGAAAATGCTTGACACTGTTGAAAGAAATAAAAAATGAGGGGTCGTGTGTATATATATATATATATATATATATATATATATATATATATATATATATATATATATATATATATATATATATATATATATATATATATATATATATATATATATATACACAATTGTCCCTCTTCTTAAGCTAATGATTGATTTCATCACATCCAATGTAAGTTAAGTCTCCCATGTCCACAACATTTACACAAATGTGTCTTGCTTTGCATTTTATTTGTTCCCAACCATGTGTATGCATTGAATTATGCTTAAGTTCCTGTGCTGTTCTTAAACTTTGCCTAACATTACTGTAGTTTTTACAATGTATTTTTATAGGGAAAAATATTTCTTTTATTCTTTTTATATTTTCCAACTGTGTCTATTCAAACCACACTATTTATAACCATGTAAAATTAGGAGAAATTATATATATATATATATATATATATATATATATATATATATATATATATATATATATATATATATATATATATATATTATATATATATATATATATATATATATATATATATATATATATATATAATATATATATATATATATATATATATATAATATATATATATATATATATATATATATATATATATATATATATATATATATATATATATATATATATATATATATATATATATATATATATATATATATATATATATATATATATATATATATGTTTACAAAAAAAATTGTATTAGGATTAGCTCGGAGGAAAATTCTTGACACTGTTGAAAGAAATAAAAAATGAGGGTTCATATATATATATATATATATATATATATATATATATATATATATAATATATATATATATATATATATATATATATATATATATATATATATATATCATTTATTAAACCGACCGGGACTCGAACCTAGGACTTATGATTACTAAATCAAGGCGCTACCACTACACCACAGAAGATTAAAAGGAATCCAACCTTATAGCTTACATCTGCTATACTTAGGAATGAACGCATTCTATCTGAATGCCACTATGTTCATATTACAGATTCCCCAACCTCACTCGTGGCGTCATTGTAGCATTTAATTCAATTCCCAATCTCATTCGGGCCATGAAATAACCAAATAAGCACATTACATATGTGAAAACATGAATCATTTTTTACCCCGACCGGGACTCGAACCTAGGACTTATGATTACTAAGTCAAGACGCTACCACTACACCACAGAAGGTTAAAAGGAATCCAACCTTATAGCTTACATCTGCTATACTTAGGAATGAACGCATTCTATCTGAATGCCACTATGTTCATATTACAGATTCCCCAACCTCACTCGTGGCTTCATTTTAGCATTTCATTCAATTCCCAATCTCATTCGGGCCATGAAATATCCAAATAAGCACATTACATATGTGAAAACATGAATCATTTTTTATACCCCGACCGGGACTCGAACCTAGGACTTATGATTACTAAGTCAAGGCGCTACCACTACACCACAGAAGGTTAAAAGGAATCCAACCTTATAGTTTACATCTGCTATTCTTAGGAATGAACGCATTCTATCTGAATGCCACTATGTTCATATTACAGATTCCCCAACCTCACTCGTGGCTTCATTTTAGCATTTAATTCAATTCCCAATCTCATTCGGGCCATGAAATAACCAAATAAGCACATTACATATGTGAAAACATGAATCATTTTTTACCTCGACCGGGGCTCGAACCTAGGACTTATGATTACTAAGTCAAGGCGCTACCACTACACCACAGAAGGTTAAAAGGAATCCAACCTTATAGCTTACATAAATGAAGCCACGAGTGAAGTTGGGGAATCTGTAATATGAACATAGTGGCATTCAGATAGAATGCGTTCATTCCTAAGTATAGCAGATGTAAGCTATAAGGTTGGATTCCTTTTAACCTTCTGTGGTGTAGTGGTAGTGCCTTGACTTAGTAATCATAAGTCCTAGGTTCAAGTCCCGGTCGGGGTAAAAAATGATTCATGTTTTCACATATGTAATGTGCTTATTTGGTTATTTCATGGCCCGGATGAGATTGGGAATTGAATTAAATGCTAAAATGAAGCCACGAGTGAGGTTGGGGAATCTGTAATATGAACATAGTGGCATTCAGATAGAATGCGTTCATTCCTAAGTATAGCAGATGTAAGCTATAATGTTGGATTCCTTTTAACCTTCTGTGGTGTAGTGGTAGCGCCCTGATTTAGTAATCATAAGTCCTAGGTTCGAGTCCAGGTCGGGGTAAAAAATGATTCATGTTTTCACATATGTAATGTGCTTATTTGGTTATTTCATGGCCCGAATGAGATTGGGAATTGAATTAAATGCTAAAGTGAAGCCACGAATGAGGTTGGGGAATCTGTAATATGAACATAGTGGCATTCAGATAGAATGCGTTCATTCCTAAGTATAGCAGATGTAAGCTATAAGGTTGGATTCCTTTTAACCTTCTGTGGTGTAGTGGTAGCGCCTTGACTTAGTAATCATAAGTCCTAGGTTCGAGTCCCGGTCTGGGTAAAAAATGATTCATGTTTTCACATATGTAATGTGCTTATTTGCATATATATATATATATATATATATATATATATATATATATATATATATATAATATATATATATATATATATATATATATATATATATATATATATATATATATATATATATATATATATATATATATATATATATATAATTGTCCCTCTTAAGCTATTGATTGATTTCACCACTTCCAATGTAAGTTAAGAGTCACGCATGTCCAAAATATTTACACAAATGTGTCTTGCTTTGCATATTATTTGTACCCAACCATCTGTATGCAATGAATTATGCTTAGGTTACTGTGCTGTTCTTAAACTTTGCCTAGCAATGCTGTAGTTTTTATAATGTATTTGTATAGGGAAAAATTTAATTTATTTTATTCTTTTTTTATTTTCCAACTGTGTCTATTCAAACCACACTATTGATAACCATGTAAGATTAGGAGCAATTATATATATATATATATATATATATATATATATATATATATATATATATATATATATATATATATATATATATATATATATATATATATATATATATATATATATATATATATATATATATATATATATATATATATATATATATATATATATATATATATATATATATATATATATATATATATATATATATATATATATATATATATATATATATATATATATATATATATATATATATATATATATCTATATATATATATATATATATATATATATATATATATATATATATATATATATATATATATAGATATATAAGCTCCTAATTTTACATGGTTATAAGTAGTGGTTTATAACCATGTAAAATTAGGAGCAATTATATATATATATATATATATATATATATATATATATATATATATATATATATATATATATATATATATATATATATATATATATATATATATATATATATATATATATATATATATATATATATATATAATATATATATATATATATATATATATATATATATATATATATATGGATATATATATATATATATATATATATATATATATATAAATAGTGGTTTATAACCATCTAAAATTAGGAGCAATTATATATATATATATATATATATATATATATATATATATATATATATATATATATATATATATATATATATATATATATATATATATATATATATATATATATATATATATATATATATATATATATATATATATATATATATATATATATATATATATATATATATATATACTCATTTGTATGAGGTCTCTGACTTAGGACTTGCTCAACTTACCATGACCTGACTTTATGAGGTCCACCTGAAGCGGGAATAATTATTGACTTTCTTGCTATAATGAATTTATAGCTGGGTAAATTAGAATGTATAGTACAGTTTAAAAGTGATGATAGTAATACAGTACAATATTATTATCATCACTTATTGTTATAATAATAATAATGATAATAATATAGTAATGATAATAATATAGTAATGCTTGTAATGATAAAAATTCTTGTTTCCTGAATTGCTATTGGTCCTTATATTAAAGGTGGACGCAGACAGTATGCTGCTGATGAATTAAGACTATGCCACTGATCCATTGTGGTTTCGATTGCTGGTCTGTCAACTCCTAAACCGAGTATTCTAAGCACTCTGCTACTGTAATCCCCATTTATTATAGTAATGATATAATATTGTAATTTTTATCGTAGTGATAATACTGTTATAATAATAATGATAATGATGAAATTAATAATAATATTGATAATAAAATTTATTTTAAATGTCATGTTTAAAGAAATGAATAATTAGACTGTTAAACTTAACTATGAAATAAATAACTTTTCAATGAGAGTGATAGAAAGACAACAGCAAAATTTGAAATGAATATTATGGGTAACCTAAGTAAAGAATGTACCATGTACTGTATTTTATTTTCTATTGGTTTTGTAACTATAGCATTATTTCACAAAGAAAATGTTTATAAATAGATTATGATATGAATTAATACTCCCAAAAATGTTAAGAAGGACCCAAAAGTATGACATATAGAAGATGTGCTGTTTGTGTTTACTATATTACAGTCTATATCAACCATTTTCCCTATAATGTAATCATCTTGGTTTTGGTGGACCTAATCGGACCGATTGATCAAAACCAAACCATTCATAAGTCAGAATATATATATATATATATATATATATATATATATATATATATATATATATATATATATATAATTTTTTTTTTTTTTATGAGTGTGACACCGGGACAGGCACAAATTGCCCTCATCAATAAAGGCCCGGGCTTGAGAAAATACCAAGACGAAGGAAAAGAAAAAGGTTAAGGACAAGGAAGAGATGAGGTAATGTCACACAAAGGAAAACGACAGACAGAAAAAACAGTCAAAGTACAGAGGACCCAGAGATATGGAGGACTAGGCTCTGAGATGACGATGGATCTGCTTTTTGAAGGATGAAAGATCACAAGAATTAGGAAAGACAGAAGGAGGAAGAGAGTTCCAGAGTCTGAAAGTAGATGGGAAGAAGCAGTCGCTGTACGGACTAATCCGCGAGCTACAAATCTCCACACAGTACCTGTGAGAAGAGGCCGCTTGGCAAGTGTTACGCAGCCTCGGCAGTGGGGGAGGGATGCAACTCGCCATCTCATTAGAGCAGCGATGGAAGTAGTAGCGATAGGAAAGTGAAAGGGAAGATACCTTACGGCGAAGAGAGAGAGAATCCAGATTAGAAGTAAGAGAGGGTTCATTAATGAGTCTGACTGCCTTAGATTCAACCCTATCAAGAAGATAAGTATAAGAAGAAGCACCCCAGATATGTGAGCAGTATTCTAAGCAGGGACGGATAAGACCTTTATAAATTTTAAGTAACAGCAAAGAGAAGC
>JAXCGZ010000758.1:10000-42764 GCA_037179515.1 Halocaridina rubra
GGAGAAACAAATTGTAGAAAAGGTATAGGAGGAGAAAAAACATAAATGCCTGACAGACTTATAAAAGAGCAATAAATGGTTACCTAAGTAAAAGAAGAGAGGCAGAGAGAGACAATGAAAGGGATATCACCAGGAAGGCAAAAGAAAATCTCAAACTTTTCCACAGCTTTATCAGGGGAAAACTGGAGGTAAAAGAACAGGCTTCAAAGCTTAAGACAGTGGATGGAAGCATCACTGAGATGGATGAAGAGATCTGTGAAGAATTGAACAAGGAGTTTCATTCGGTATTTACAGTAGAAAATACCCCACCCCCTCAGATTGCAGAGATAAAAGCTCATGGGCCGGTATTAAAGAACATCATCTTTTTAGCCACAGAGGTATGCAGAGTGCTGATGGAGTTAGATGTCCATAAAACTACAGGCTCTGTTGACATATCCCCTTATGTACTTAAGAACTGCGATAATTCAATATCAGTGGCACTAAGTATCATATTTAAAGTCGCTGGAGTCAGGGAAAATTCCAAGATGCTGGAAACAAGCGAACGTTATACCTATCTTTAAAAAGGGAAGGAGGGATATGGCTCTAAACTATTGACCTATTTCGTTGACCACCATAGTTTGCAATTTTATGGAGAAACTACTAAGAAAACCTTTCTCTTTTCACTTGGAATCCTTCAACTTTTTGTCAGTCAGACAATGGGACTTCAGAGAATGTAGATCAACAGTAACAAACTTATTAGAATTTTATCATGAAGTATCCGAATCTTACAGGAAAGAGAGGGCTGGGCAGATTGCATATGTCTAGACTTCCAGAAAGCATTTGACACTGTCCCACACTGGAGACTTATTGAGAAACTGCAAGCAATGGCAAGAATTATGTGGAAATGTCTTGGAATGGATAAAAACATACTTAGAAGGAAGGGAACAGAATGTTAGAGTAGGACACTCAGTGTCTGAATGGAGAATAGATAGTAGTAGAGTCCCACAGGGTTCAGTTTTAGGGCCACTTTTGTTCCTTGTATATGTAAATGACCTACCAGAGTGTGTAAATTCATTCATGAATATGTTTGCAGATGATGCAAAGATTGTGAGTAATTAATCTCATTTCTAGTCCCTATATTTTAAGAGCTGACTAAAAAAGGATAAGGAAATTATGTGCTGGCAGTTCTGTTCTCCCTGACATTTATCTCCCTTTGCAAAGAGCAGTTTATAGGGCTGGGCAGATTGCCTATTCCTTAGACTTCCAGAAAGACTTTTGACACTGTCCCACATGGGAGACTTATTAAAAAGCCACAAGCAATGGCAAAAACTTGGTGGAAATGTCTTGGAATGGATAAAAACATACTTAAAAAAGGAAGGGAACAAAGGGTTAGAGTAAGACACTCAGTGTCTTAATGGAGAAGAGTTAGTAGTGGAGTTCCACAGGGTTCAGTTTTAGAGCCACTTTTGTTCCTTGTATATGTAAATGACCTACCAGAGTCTGTAAACTCATTCATGAATATGGTTGCAGATGATGCAGAGACCTGTGAAACAACAAGTAAGAAACGAGAACAATGTTAGAAAACTTCAGAAAGATATAAATAGTCTACATGAGTGGTCAAAGTAGTGGCTAATGAAATTCTTAAAAATGTATGGTAATAAGAATGGGTAAAAGTGCAAGAAGGCTCAAGCTTGACTACTTGGTGGCAGTAGAACTTCAAGAGACAGAGAATGAGAGAGATCTAGGAGTAAACATACTGGCCGATTTGTCTCCAGAAATGCATATATATGGCATAATAAGGGCAGCATATGCTTTCTTAGCAAATGTAAGGGTAACCTTCAGGCACATAGACAAGGAAATGTTCAGAAATTTTTATGTAACCTAAATGAGGCCAAATCTTGAATATGCAGCCCCCTTTTGGAATCCACACTTGAAAAAGCACGCAGTTAAGCTGGAAAAAGTTCAAAGACCTGCCAGAAATTTGCAATCTCAATTATGATGGGAGGCTGAGGGAATTAGACCTACCATCACTCGAAGCTAATTGAGGGGCGATATGGTGACGGTTTTTAAATTCCTTCATGGTTATGACAGAGTGGATAGGAATCAATATTTTGATATGGCTAGCGCTAGAATTAGAGTTCATAGTTTGAAACTTCTTAAGAAAATTCTTTGAAGGATATAAGGAAGTACTTTTTTGGTGTAAGAATAGTTGATAATTTAAGTTTTCACTTAAAACTCAATCCATAGTTTTAAGGACAAGTATGATAAGTATCACTAAGTACAAAATGAAACCGACCAGGAGACGGGAAATTAAGAACGTGGGGCTTTTTTCTGTAAGCACAATTAGGTAATTACATTTTTTATATATATATATATATATATATATATATATATATATATATATATATATATATATATATATATATATATATATATATATATATATATATATATATATATATACACAGTGATCCCCCGCTGGATCACGTTTCTTGGTTCGCGTTATCACTGTGCCACGGTTTTTTTTTTTGGCATATTATTATTTTATTTTTTGGGTATATGCAAAAATATTAAAATATTAGAATAATAAAAATTCTCAGTATTTTCATTTTTTTTATTGAAAAAACATATTTCATTATCTAATTGATAAAAAAAAATTATTTCCCAGCCTACGAATAATAAAACAGTAAAAAATAGTAAAAAAACAAATTTAGATATACGTACGTACACTATTTCGCATAATGCGAAATAGTGTCCAATAGCATACAATGTATTGGGGTCGCACCTACACAAGTTAGCATATATATTTATATTTCCAGTAGTTTCATGATTTTATTGATAAAAAAACGTATTTCTTAGCCTAAGAATAATAAAACAGTAAAATTTAGTAAAAAACATAAATACTAACAGTATTGCAACATGTAAAATACGATACCGCTATCAGCGTTTCGGACAAAGGCTCGTTCAGTCTAACTCATGTGTGCACCGTTCACGTTGTGCTTATTACAATGTATTGGGGTCGCAGCTACGTGAGCTAGCATATATATTTATATTTCCAGTAGTTTCATGATTTTATTGATAAAAAAACATTTCTTAGCCTAAGAATAATAAAACAGCAAAACCTAATCAAAAACATAAATACTAACAGTATTGCAACATGTAAAATACGATACCACTATCAGCGTTTCGGACAAAGGCTCATTCAGTCTCACTCACATGTGCACCGTTCACATTGTGCTTATTAATACGTTTTGCTTGTGATTTTTTTACTCGCATATTGTAACTTTTGCAATGCCTCCCAAGCATCCTTCATCTTCTAAGTCTTATTGTTGTGAGCCTAAGCGGCAAAGGAAAATGTTAAACATAACAGATAAGGTAAGTTTACCTATCACGTACATATAAATTTACGTTGCATGCTGTTATTTATAAAGTAAAGGGTGGTTTTTGAACAGTGGAAGGAGGGTTTATAGTGTAAACGTAAAAATAATTGTAAAATACCTATGTACATGAGTATGTCATATAAATTTACGCCTGCATGCTGTTATTTATGAAGTAAAGGGTGGTTTGTTAACAGTACAGGGAGGGTTTATGCAGTTTATACGGTGTAAACGTTAAAACAAATTAAAATATCTGTATATATAGGCTGATCCTACTCCGCGATTTTCCTGTCTCGTGCTGGGTCCCGGAACCGAGCCCTCGCGATAATGGAAGGAACACTGTATATATATATATATATATATATATATATATATATATATATATATATATATATATATATATATATATATATATATATATATATATATATATATATATATAGTGTTCCTTCAATTATCGCGAAGGTTCGGTTCCGGGACCCTGCGCAAGACAGGAAAATCGCGGAGTAGGATCAGCCTATATGTACATAGATATTTTAATATATTTTTACGTTTACACCGTATAAACTGTATAAACTCTCCCTGCACTGTTAACAAACTAGAGGTCATAGTTTGAAGCTTCGGAAGAAAACTTGTTTGCAGGATGTAAGGAAATACTTTTTCAGTGTAAGAGTAGTTGATAATTGGAATTGGCTAAGCGAGGAGGTAGTTAATGCTACCTCAATCCATAGTTTTAAGGACAGGTATGATAAGTATCACTAAGTCTAAAAATGGAACCGATCAGGAGACGGGAAGATACGAGCTTTGGGCTCTTTCCCGTAAACACAATTAGGTAATCACAATTAGGTAATCACCCTTTACTTCATAAATAACAGCATACAAGCGTAAATTTATATGACATACTCATGTACATAGGTATTTTACAATTAATTTTACGTTTACTGTATAAATTCTCCCTGCACTGTTAAAAGACCACCCTTTGCTTTATAAATAACAGCATGCAACGTAAATTTATATGTACGTGATATGTAAACTTACCTTATCTGTTATGGTTATCATTTTCCTTTGCCACTTAGGCTCACTACAAGAAGCCTTAGAAGATGAAGGATGCTTGAGAGGCATTGCAAAGGCTAAAATATGCGAGTAAAAAAATCACAAGCAAAACGTATTAATAAGCACAATGTGAACGGCGCACACGTGTGTTAAACTGAACGAGCGAGGCGAGACAATGGAAGATGGTGGAAGCCTTTGTCCGAAACGCTGATAGCGGTATCGTATTTTACATGTTGCAATACTGTTAGTATTTATGTTTTTTACTATTTTTTACTGTTTTATTATTCTTAGGCTAAGAAATGCATTTTTTTATCAATAAAATCATGAAACTACTGGAAATTTTAATATATATGCTAGCTCACGCAGGTGCGACCCCAATACATTGTACGCTATCGGACACTATTTCACATGATGCAATGCTGTGAGTTATATATCTAAATTTATGTTTTTTTACTATTTAATACTGTGAGTTATATATCTAAATTTAAGCTTTTTACTATTTTTTACTGTTTTATTACTCTTAGGCTAGGAAATACTGGCTTTATCAATAAAATAATGAAAATTTCAATATGTACTATCTTACGTAGGTTCGACTCTTTTCGTTTTCCGAAACGCTGATACCGGTATCGTATTTTACATGGTGCAATACTGTTAGTATTTATGTTTTTTACTATTTTTTACTGTTTTATTATTCTTAGGCTAAGAAATACGTTTTTTTATCAATAAAATCATGAAACTACTGGAAATATAAATATATATGCTAGCTCACGTAGCTGCGACCCCATTACATTGTACGCTATCGGACACTATTTCACATGATGCAATACTGTGAGTTATACTGTATATCTAAATTTGTTTTTCACTATTTTTTACTGTTTTATTATTCTTAGGCTGGGAAATAAATTTTTTTTTATCAATTAGATAATGAAATAAGTTTTTTCAATAAAAAAATGAAAATACTGAATTTTTTTTTTAAATTTAATATTTTTGCTTATACCCCCCCCCTAATAAAAATAATTTGCCAAAAAAAATCGCGGTACAGTGAAAACGCGAGCCTAGAAATGCATGGAACAGGATTCCTAGTAGGATAATATATGCCAATATATATATATATATATATATATATATATATATATATATATATATATATATATATATATATATATATATATATATATATATATATATATATATATATATATATATATATATATATATATATATTGGCATTTATTATCCTACTAGGAATCCTGTTCCATGAATCAGCTACTCTACGGTATTACCAAGTCAATTTTCACCAATTTCCCTTTTGAACCTAAATTTATCATGCTTAAATCCATTACCCATTTACGAGTTCTGGTTTTATCATGAAATTTTAAAACTTTATAAATATCACCCTTGTTAATCCCTTCAAACCATTTATACACCTCAATCATATCCCCCTAACTCAGTGCCTCTCTAGAGAATGTAGATTAAGTTATTTTAATCTGTCATATGGTAGATTTAGGCATTGCGTAATTATTATTTTTTTCGTTTTTTAGTCTTGCTTTGGTTACTTATAATTTTTATTTTATCTTTGTTTACATTTGCAGATAGAGGTTCGTTCTCCTGCATCCTCCTCCTCTTCTACAGCATAAGTTACTTGCTCACGGCCACCATGCATGTTCCCGTGTACTGTATGACTGTTGCCCACTGCATAATAGAGTACAGTACAGTAATGTATGTTAATCTCTAGCTGTAAAGTGAATATGAATATCTTTTGTATACTCTTAAGAATAGTTGCTATGTAGTAATAAAATATGTTTTTTACTTATCTTATATCTTTGGCATGGTGTGTCTATTTAAGGTTTGGAATGTATCTATGCCCTTTAGCATTGTTTCCTATGGAAAATGACTAGTTTTTCATGCGATTTTCCATTTACCCGACACTTCTGAGAACCTATCTAGGCGTTATTCTGAGAAATAGGTGTATATATATATATACTATATATATATATATATATATATATATATATATATATATATATATATATATATATATATATATATATATATATATATATATATAATGGTACCTCTAGTCACAAACTTAGTCTGTTCCTTTACCCTATTTGTGAGTTGAAATGTTTGTAACTGGGCACAATATTTCCCATTGAAATGCATGTAATTTCAATTAATCCATTCCCCACGACCAGAAACATACCTTTTAAATTTTTTTTATGCGTTATATGTGGCAAAAATATAGAATGGAACTATAAATAACCTTAATTATAGAAAAACTACTGTACAGTATTCTACTGTGCTAGAAAGCATGGTATTTACCTTAACGATTGATAGTTGCTGGCACACATAGATGGTGGTGGTGGACGAGGAGGACTAGCTGCCTCCCCATGCCTAACAACACTATGAATTAAAGTTCGTCTGCGAAATTTTTCAAACCAGCCTCTACTTGCTTTAAATTTGTCAATTTGTATACCACTAGCAATTGGAGTGTTTGCTACTAAATCATTGTATAGCTGTTGAGCCTTTGCGCATATTACAGCTTTGCTAACACTATCTCCGGCAAGCTCTTTTTCATTTATCCAAACTAACAATAGTTTTTCTAGCTCTTCCAAAACTTGAGACCTATGCTCTGTTAAAATAGTCACTCCGCTTTAGTCACGTCAAGCGCCTTTAAGACCTCTGTATTCTTTAAAATAGTCAGATGGTCGATTTCACCATGTCATACTGCATGGCGAGACCAGAAACACAAACACTGTTCTCATGTTTAGCTATTATTTTTTTTTCAATTCCACAATTAATATTATATATATATAATATATATATATATATATATATATATATATATATATATATATATATATATATATATATATATATATATATATATATAATATATATATATATATATATATATATATATATATATTGAACAAATGTGAAACACGAAGATGGAATATCATGCCCACAATGATATTCAGTCATGGTGGCCAACATGGCGAGGTAGAGCGAGAGTGGAGATCACGTGGTAGGCAGTCTTTGTCTTGCAAACTTCGGAGTGAGTTCTCGTTTCTATGTGATTACCTAATTGTGTTTACGGGAAAGAGCCCAAAGCTCGTATCTTCCCGTCTCCTGATCGGTTCCATTTTATGCTTAGTGATACTTATCATACCTGTCCTTAAAACTATGGATTGAGATAGCATTAACTACCTCCTCGCTTAGCGAATTCCAATTATCAACTACTCTTACACTGAAAAAGTATTTCCTTACATCCTGCAAAGATGTTTTCTTACGAAGCTTCAAACTATGACCTCTAGTTCTAGAGCCAGCCATATCAAAATATCGATCCCTATCCACTCTATCATAACCATGAAGGAATTTAAAGACTGTCACCATATCCCCCCTCACTCTTCTAGCTTCGAGTGATGGTAAGTCTAATTCCCTCAGCCTCTCATCATAACTGAGATTGCGTATTTCTGGCACCAGTTTCGTGGCATATCTTTGAACTTTTTCAAGCTTAGCTACGTGCTTTTTCAAGTGCGGATTCCAAAAGGGGGCTGCATATTCGAGTTTTGGCCTCACATAGGTTACATAAATATTTCTGAACATTTCCTTGTCCATGTGCCTGAAGGCTACCCTTACATTTGATAAGAATGCATATGCTGCCCTTACTCTGCCATTTATATGTATTTCTGGAGACAAATCTGCCAGTATGTTTACTCCTAGATCTCTCTCATTTCTGTCTCTTGAAGTTGTACTCCAGCCACCGAGTAGTCAAGCTTGGGCCTTCTTGCACTTGTACACATTCTCATTACCTTACATTTTGAAGTATTGAATTTCATTAGCCACTTTTCTGACCACTCATGCAGATTATTTAGATCCTCTTGAAGTTCTCTACCATTGTTCTCGTTTTTTACTTTCTTCACAATCTTTGCATCATCTGCAAACATATTCATGAATGAATTTACAGACTCTGGTAGGTCATTTACATATACAAGGAACAAAAGTGGCCCTAAAACTGAACCCTGTGGAACTCCACTACTAACTCTTCTCCATTCAGACACTGAGTGTCTTACTCTAAATCTCTGTTCCCTTCCTTCTAAGTAAGTTTTTATCCATTCCAAAACATTTCCACCTATTCTAGCCATTGCTTGCAGCTTCCTAATAAGTCTCCCATGTGGAACAGTGTCAAACGCTTTCTGGAAGTCCAGGAATATGCAATCTGCCCAGCCCTCTCTTTCCTGTAAGATTTGGCTTACCTCATCATAAAATTCTAATAAGTTTGTTACTGTTGATCTTCCTTCTCTGAAGCCATGTTGCCTCACTGACAAAAGGTTGAAGGATTCCAAGTGAAGAGAGATATGTTTCCTTAGTAGTTTCTCCATAACTTTGCAAACTATGCTGGTCAAGGAAACTGGTCTATAGTTCAGAGCCGTATCCCTCCTTCCCTTTTTGAAGATAGGTATCACATTTGCTTGTTTCCAGCATCTTGGAATCTCCCCCGACTCCAGTGACTCCTTAAATATGATACTTAGTGCCACAGATATTGTGTTTGCGCATTTTTTAAGCACATGAGGGGATATGTCATCAGGACCTGTAGCTTTATGAACATCTAAATCCATCAGCGCTTTGCATACCTCTGTGGCTGTAAGGTTGATATTCTCTAATACCGGCCCTTGAGGTTCTATCACTGCAATCTGAGAGGGTGGGGTATTTTCTACTGTAAATACTGACTGAAACTCCTTGTTCAATTCTTTGCAGATCTCTTCATCCGTCTCAGTGATGCTTCCATCCGCTCTCTTAAGCCTTAAAACCTGTTCTTTTACCTTCAGTTTTCCTCTGATAAAGCTGTGGAAAAGCTTGTGATTTTCTTTAGCCTTCCTGGTGATGTCCCTCTCATAGTCTCTCTCTGCCTCTCTCCTTTTACTTAGGTAGTCATTTCTTGCTCTTTTGTAGGTTTGCCAGGCATTTATGTTTTTTCTCCTCCTATACCTTTTCCAGCATTTGTCTCTCCACTCCTTAGCTCTTTTACACCCATTATCGAACCATTTCCCTCTGGCATGAATTACACCTACTTTGGTGACAGGTATGCAGCAATCTACTATCTTCCCATATGTCATACATTTCTTGTACAGATTTGTTGTAAAATAAGGTTCTCCGGTCAATAACTGCAAAAAGCTCATTCATTTTGATGTAATCTCCTTTCGGATAGTTCCTCCTCATGTCCTCAGTGCCTCTACTCTCAGGCAGAATATCTTCAATGATATACTCCATCAACAACACACAGTGGTCACTCTTTCCAATTGGTGGTTCATACTCAATTTTTTCAATATTCAACACATTATATGTGAACTCTAGATCAATTAGTGATGGCTCATCCCCACCCCTGGCCCTTGTTGGTTCCATTACATGTTGGTGTAGGAAATTCCCTTGTACGCAATCTAGGAATCTTGCTCCGAATGAGTCCTCACCACTGTGTGGGTCAAGATTTATCCAATCTATCTCTTTATGATTAAAGTCTCCCATAATCAAAATCCTACATTTATATTCCCGTGCCATATTAACAACTGAGTTTATGACTTCAATAGTACCTATATGACTTTCCTCATAAACTTCAAGCCTATTTTGGTTCCTTGGTGGGTTGTATACAACAGTTATTATAATGCTCTCTGACCCAGTATTTATGCGAGCAACAAGAAATTCCTTGAACTCACATTCTATAGCCAAGTTTATTTCTTCAACTTGAATCCTTTCACTTATGAGCAGTGCTATCCCTCCACCAGTCCTCTCATATCTTTCAACCCTTAGTATTCTGAAGCCCTTAGGAAAAACTGTGACATTGTTTATGTCCTCACTCAACTTAGTCTCTGTAATTGCTACTATATCTGCCTTACTGTTGTGAATCCTATCTTTTAATTCTACTGCCTTACCAGCTAATCCCTCAGCATTTGTGTATAACAATCTTAATGAGGCCCCATCCCCTGATCTTCTGTCATTATCTTCTTTATCTCCCCTTTGTCTGGAAGAACTCTGTAACGAAAATTTTTCTTCTGTTCTTCATTTCTTTCATCATTTAACCTTCTTGCCTCTTGCAACAAGTTTTTGATCTTTCCCATCTCTTCCTGTGTTCTGTATCGTCTAATGAACACTTCTTTGAATTCTTGAAGGTCTTATAGACTTTTTTTCTCAACAATATTTCCCTACATGTTTCCCCTCTCTCAAAGGTTACTTTTGTTGGTCTCGGCTTTCCTTCCCTCGAATATTTACCTAGTTGGTGTATGTTTACAATATCCTCAGGACCACAAACTACTCCAAGCTTTCTTATCAGGTCTACAACCCTGGTTTTATTTTCTTCAAGTCTCCCCTGCCATGTTGGCTACTGGGATTCGCTTATGCCTGAGATTACCACTGTCTTCTCCTTATCAAGTGCCTGTCTGATGAGTGGGTTTGCCCTTTCCATCACAACGTCTTTCATTTTTTCGATTACTGTCTCTTTATAGTCAACTGTTTGTATGTTTTCCAGTGCCACCACCTTTGCAGCCTCTTTTACTGCCACATTCCCCTTTAGTGCATCAGCAAAGGAAGTTTTCATGGCATCATTTTCCATATTCAGCTCCTGGAACTCTTTTCTGAACAGTTCAATGTTTTCCTTAATCTGGACATTCCAAGCAGCAATCTCGTCTCTCTCAGAAGAGAGCAGTGAATTAACATCTAATTCCTTTAGGTTGTCATTCAGCTGTTTGTTTTTATCTTCTTGTTTAGAAATTCTAGATTCTAGTTGACTCTTTTCCCCTTCTAGCTTCTTTATTCTTTTTTCTAGTTCCTTTCTCTCCTGCCCTTGTGCTTTATTTGCTTCCTCCAAAGATCTTATTTGCTCTCTGAGTGTTTCATTCTCTTGCATTTCTCCATCCATATTCCGAATTTTATTATCAAGGCTTATAACCATTGCCTCTAAATTCTTGATTTTCTGTTTAAGTCTCCTAATGGCTACCCCTCCTACCGACCCATGGATGGGAGAGGGTTGGGACAGAGATGGCGTCATTTTTATGTTCTCCCTCTCACAGAATATAGAAAGAAGACGAGAAAGAGGAAAAAAAAAAAGAGAAAAACTTTTAATTAAGCTTCACACAGAATTTTTATATCTCCATATAAGTGCTATTTAGTGACTCAGTTTATCTCTTTTCTGGTAACACACATCTTAACTTAAAAAGTTGACCATGGTAGTTTAAGGATAAAAAGAAAAAGAAAAACAAAAGTCAAACCTGAAGGAAAATTCGAATTTGTGTCTGAGGTGGCACCCACCTGTTTCTGCTATATATTCTTCCTAACTGTTAAACTCAGTTGTTAACCAAGATATGTTATCACAGGATTAGACTTTACATTTAACTCAATATATATACAAAATAAAAAAAAAATAGTAAAAGAGAAAGCTAAAAGAAAAGCAAAAAAATGAAGAAAATAAGACAACTGTACTACTTGGCAACTTAACTCAGTACTGTTGACAGGTGGATATTTGGTATTTTTTTTTAATTATTCAATTATTTCGTGTATCAAACTTACTAACAAGTTCATATATATGGGAAGGATACTGATTTTAACAATATATGGAACCACAGGATCAGGTAAACGGCTTAAGAGCTTTCCCCAGTTTACACAAAAAATTAGGTAATGTGATGTGATGGCTTCACCTCTGGCAACTCTTCTAAATTTCCTTCAAGACAGAACTGGACGGCAGCTTTGTTGCATTCGTGAAGTGTTTGAAATTTATGTTAACTCGTTTGTGGTGTGTAAATGTCATTCCTAAGAAAAGTGCTAAGGGCAGTGATGAAAAGCCCAAAAAGGTTAAAGTTTTATTAAATTTACAGCAAAAATTACAAATCTTAGAGCAGTTGAAAAAGATGAGTTACAGTCTTTTGTTGTATATGGTTAGTAACTTATTTAAATTGTTTAAAAGTTATAGGTGGTTTCCTTATTAGTGTCGGAGGTATAATTACAAAGTAATTTTGTTTATGAAAACTGTAAATCTGATAATTTCCATACATTCTTACAATCCTTCTGACATGTCGTCAGAAGGTTTTAGTAAGCTTGAAGTCTCATCTTTCACCTAGAATCTACATTGTCTTGAGTATCAGTCTTTGATTTTGGTAAGTGTTAACTTATTATTTATTATAATAATAATAGATAGAGAGAGAGAAACATTGATGAATCATCACAAAATATGCTGAGTTTTGATTGAATTCATCGATCGTTCAATAGACTTTTATCATATTTCTTAGTCTTTCTTTTCTTCTTGATTTTATTGTGTTTATTAATTTTTATTATTTTCTTATTATCACATTATTATTATTATTATTTTTATTATTCTTATTATTATTATGTAAGCTTTAAGCATCAATTACTAAACAGATATGAGATGAAAGATAGTTATGGTTAGTAATATACTGTACTCTATACAAAGAGTTGATACCATTAAAAAGGGGTCCTGATTGTATGGGAATTCTAACTTCTGCTAGCATTTGATTCAGGTATATATATATATATATATATATATATATATATATATATATATATATATATATATATATATATATATATATATATATATATATATATATATATATATATATATATTAGTGACCCCAACCCACGAACTTAAGCCATTTCCAAAAATTGTTCTTGGTTTGGATTTATTTTTCCCATTGAAAAGCATGTAAATTCAATTAATCCGTTCCTGGTCACAATAAATATTCATTTTAAAATTTTTTAGTCACTAAAAACATGAAGTATAATACATGTTGAATGTATTTCATCTGTCAAAGGAATATTACATTAATAATAGAAAGGAATTCTACTCTATTAAAGTAAGACCTGTACATATTCAGGCATACAGTATACACTACTTGATGCTCAGTATAAAATATCAAAGTCCAACACTTAGAAAAAGTTGTTACATTCTCCCTTTTATAACAAATACAGTAGGAAAGAGTACATACTGTAGGTTAAAAAAAAATAATGCAGGTAAGAAACAGTTCTGTAGTTACATTTGCGCATGATTGTTGCAGGCATACATGGACTTTGGTGGAGAAGGAGGAGATGGACTAATTTTTGGAAGGAGAGTCCCCCAAATATCACAAACACTTTTAACTTTCTTAGGAGCCATAATTAGGGCTATATGAAAGGTAAAACAATTGAAAATAAAGAAAGAACTATGAACAGATCATGAATACAGTGATCCCTCCCTTATCACGGTAGTTCGGTTCTGGGACCCATCGCGAGACAGGAAAACCGCGAAGTAGGATCAGCCTATATGTACATAGATATTTTAATTTATTTTTACGTTAACACTGTATAAACCCTCCCTGTACTGTTAACAAACCACCCTTTACTTCATAAATAACAGCATGCAACATAAATTTATATGAAAGTGATAGATAAAATTACGGTGAATGAAGTGGTAATTACATGACATACTCATGTACATAGGTATTTTACAATTATTTTTGCCAAAAAAACCCGTGGTACAGTGAAAACGCGAACCAAGAAACGCGATCCAGCGGGGGATCACTGTAAACCACACAGTGTGGGCTCCAATGCAGAACTGAGAGCTGTCGAGTGTTGACATGTGGTGGCTTGGCCAACACATGTGTGTTCGTGGGTTGGGGTAAAAATTTGTTCAAAATTTTGTTCGTGGGTTCGTTTGTTTGTGGGTACAGGCATTCGTGGGTTGGGTTCACCACTGTATATATATATATATATATATATATATATATATATATATATATATATATATATATATATATATATATATATATATATATATATATATAGGGCATACACTCAGGGTAACAATTACATCTGCCAAAACAAGTCCTTCGCAAGAAGGCAACCGTCCTAGCCCTTAGTTGAAAAGGGAGTTCGTGACGTAAAACCGAAACCAACTATATATATATATATATATATATATATATATATATATATATATATATATATATATATATATATATATATATATATATATATATATATATATATATATATATATATATATATATATATATATATATATATATATATATATATATATATATACACACAGTATATCACGATTAATAAATTTTTGAAATTTAAATTTGTACTTTATTATTATTATTATTATTATTATTATTATTATTATTATTATTATTATTACTATTATTATTATTATTATTATTATTATTATTATTATTATTGTTATTATTATTATTACCTGAGTTAGGTAGTCAGTGTCAACTTCATTAATGAAAATAAAAACACATTGTCAGGCAGCAATTGTATTGTACTTCGTTTTTTTTGCTAACTCTGGTTTCTCATTATTTTAGGTTTGTCCACTTCGCAAGGAACAAAATTCAACTTGTTGTCAAGTTCTTAGAGACATTTTTGATACAGTATTGACCTATCCAAAATTTCGATACAAAGTACCCTAAATTGGCTAAAACTGCACTATATGAACCAGATGTTTATGGGACAGTAATAAAAATAACTCAAACTAAATGTGTTTAAGCAGAATTTAACCTTTAATAATACTTTCTGATGTTTATGGATACATGCAAAAGACAATAATACACACTTTGATATAGTTAAACGCTATTTGTTCTGACAATATAACCACATATTAAGTGTCGAAACTGAGGGTGCATATTACTTATCTCAAGACTTCTTTTTAACTTAACTATATCAAACTGCACTATGTACCTTTTTGGCTTGTATTAAGCCAAAATTATTGTAGATCATGTACAATTATCAACCTAGTTCTCAAGTGCCAAGATGTAATGTGAAAGCACTCATCAGAATATCAGTCTGTCTCATCAGTATCTACAGGTTTCTCCAGTACAATGTTTTCACATATCTCTCCACATCCACACAGATCTTTGCAAACCAAATGGTTCTTCTTGCATTCACATGATTGTCTTTTACAACCAGTTTTGCAATTACATTTCCTTAGCTCTAACAGGGCCTCTGAGGCTGATGCTTTACACAGAAGATTGGTTTGAGTTGACCCTCTACTGACTCCCAGCGGTAGTCCGTAAGTGAGAGTATTTTGAGACAAGGCGCTTTTGTTAACTCCCACACATGAACCATATAGAAAGCTGTGGAAGTGTGTGGCACTAATGTTCCTTGAGTTAGTGGTAGCTGCTGGTCCTCTTTACCTTTTTCTGCAAATAATGCCCACCTAAGTTCTCCAACACTATTCTCACTGATGCCTTAGGTCTTGTATAGTAAACACAGATACCTCTTCATTTGATCAAAGATACATGTTGGTAGCTCTTGTGCCAACCCAAATGCAGTAAATGCTTTCAGAATTACATCATCAGCTTGGATAAATGCTTTGAAGTGGCTTATACACCTTTGCCAGCAAATGATCCAGTGCTGTCTGTTCCCTTGAAAGCATTCCATCCATTGAGTGCTCCTCTCCTCTTGAATCCAAGTCTTAGGTAGCTTTCTTTAATGGATACTCTGTCACACTTTATCCTGAGAAGTGTAGTTTACTTTGGAAGCAACGGAAAGTGACCTAAAAGGAGAACAAAAACATCTGTGTCAACTCATAAGACATTCAGGGTGGAATGAGGGTTCTTGTCCATGACGTCAAATGCATTCAGAAGGTGACAGCAATTTGCAGGTTATTCAGTGTCTCTACATCAGATCTGGACCTATTAGCCTGATATGAAGTCAGAACAAGACCAACTGAAAGTGGGGACATCTTCGTTTTTTGAAATTTGCCATCGGCTTTTGCTTTATATGTCACTTGTCGCCTCGACCTAAATGACAGTATGATATGTTTAGCAAGATTTCTCGAGGATTTTTCTATTTCAGTTTCTTGAGTTACATTGAGTTTCGTATGCGGACCACTGATCATCCATTTCAGATATTGTAGCTTCATAGGCGTATTTTCAACAAATGATTTCCCTGCGAATATTCTGAGATGCCTTGAAGAAAATAAAGCTAGGGTTGTAGACCTGATAAGAAAGCTTGGAGTAGTATGTGGTCCTAAGGATAGTGTAAACATACACCAACTAGGCAAATATTCGAGGGAAGGAAAGCAGAGACCAACAAAAGTAACCTTTGAGAGAGGGGAAACATGTAGGGAAATATTGTTGAGAAAAAAAAGTCTAAAAGACCTTCAAGAATTCAAAGAAGTGTTCATGAGACAATACAGAACACAGGAAGAGATGGAAAAAATAAAAAGCTTGTTGGAAGAGGCAAGAAGGTTAAATGAGGAAAGAAATGAAGAAAAAAAGTTTTCATTTCAGGGTTCTTCCAGACAAAGGGGAGATAAAGAAGATAATGACAGAAGATCAGGGGATGGGGCCTCATTAAGATTGTTATACACAAATGCTGATGGATTAGCTGGTAAGGCAGTAGAATTTAAAGATAGGATTCACAACAGTAAGGCAGATATAGTAGCAATTACAGAGACTAAGTTGAGTGAGGACATAAACAGTGTCACAGTTTTTCCTAAGGGCTTCAGAATATTAAGGATTGAAAGATCTGAGAGGACTGGTGGAGGGATAGCACTGCTCATAAATGAAAGGATTCAAGTTGAAGAAATAAACTTGGCTATAGAAAGTGAGCTCAAGGTATTTCTAGTTGCTCACATAAATACTGGGTCAGAGAGCACTATAATAACTGTTGTATATAACCCACCAAGGAACCAGAATAGGCTTGAAGTTTATGAGGAAAGTCATATAGGTACTATTGAAGTCATAAACTCAGTTGTTAACATGGCACGGGAGAGAAAATGTAGGATTTTGATTATGGGAGAGTTTAATCATAAAGAGATAGATTGGATAAATCTTGACGCACACAGTGGTGAGGATTCATTAGGGGCAATATTCCTAGATTGCGTACAAGGGAATTTCCTACACCAACACGTAATGGAACCAACGAGGGCCAGGGATGGGGATGAGCCATCACTACTTGATCTAGTATTCACAGATAATGTGTTGGATATTGAAAAAATTGAGTATGAACCACCAATTGGAAAGAGTGACCACTGTGTGTTGTTGATGGAGTATATCATTGAAGATATACTGCCTGAGAGTAGAGGCACTGAGGACATGAGGAGGAACTATCCGAAAGGAGATTACATCAAAATAAATGATCTTTTTGCAGTTATTGACTGGAGAACCTTATTTTACAACAAATCTGTACAAGAAATGTATGACATCTATTGTGAGAAATATGGGAAGATAGTAGAATGCTGCATACCTGTCACCGAAGTAGGTGTAATTCATGCCAGAGAGAAATGGTTCGATAATGAGTGTAAAAGAGCTAAGGAGTGGAGAGACGAATGCTGGGAAAGGTATAGGAGGAGAAAAAACATAAATGCCTGGCAAACCTACAAAAGAGCAAGAAATGACTACCTAAGTAAAAGGAGAGAGGCAGAGAGAGACTATGAGAGGGACATCACCAGGAAGGCTAAAGAAAATCCCAAACTTTTCCACAGCTTTATCAGAGGAAAACTGAAGGTAAAAGAACAGGTTTTAAGGCTAAAGAGAGCGGATGGAAGCATCACTGAGACAGATGAAGAGATCTGCAAAGAATTGAACAAGGAGTTTCAGTCAGTATTTACAGTAGAAAATACCCCACCCCCTCAGATTGCAGAGATAGAAGCTCAAGGGCCAGTATTAGAGAACATCTACCTTACAGCCACAGAGGTATGCAAAGCGCTGATGAATTTAGATGTTCATAAAGCTACAGGTCCTGATGACATATCCCCTCATGTACTTAAAAAATGTGCAAACTCAATATCAGTGGCACTTAGTATCATATTTAAAGAGTCAGTGGAGTCGGGGGAGATTCCAAGATGCTGAAAACAAGCAAATGTGATACCTTTCTTCAAAAAGGGAAGGAGGGATACGGCTCTGAACTATAGACCAGTTTCCTTGACCAGCATAGTTTGCAAAGTTATGGAGAAACTACTAAGGAAACATATCTCTCTTCACTTAGAATCCTTCAACTTCATGTCAGTGAGGCAACATGGCTTCAGAGAAGGTAGATCAACAGTAACAAACTTATTAGAATTTTATGATGAGGTAAGCCGAATCTTACAGGAAAGAGAGGGCTGGGCAGACTACATATTCCTAGACTTCCAGAAAGCGTTTGACATTGTTCCACATGGGAGACTTATTAGGAAGCTGCAAGCAATGGCTAGAATAGGTGGAAATGTCTTGGAATGGATAAAAACTTACTTAGAAGGAAGGGAACAGAGGGTTAGAGTAAGACACTCAGTGTCTGAATGGAGAAGAGTTAGTAGTGGAGTTCCAAAGGGTTCAGTCTTAGGGCCACTTTTGTTCCTTGTATATGTAAATGACCTACCAGAGTCTGTAAATTCATTCATGAATATGTCTGCAGATGATGCAAAGATTATGAAGAAAGTAAAAAACGAGAACAATGGTAGAGAACTTCAGGAAGATCTAAATAGTCTACATGAGTAGTCAGAAAAGTGGATAATGAAATTCAATATTTCAAAATGTAAGGTAATGAGAACGGGTACAAGTGCAAGAAGGCCCAAGCTTGACTACTCGGTGGCTGGAGTACACAGAAAATGATAGAGATCTAGGAGTAAACATACTGGCAGATTTGCCTCCAGAAAAACATATAAATGGCATAGTAAGGGCAGCATATGCATTGTTATCAAATGTAAGGGTAGCCTTCCGGCACATGGACAAGGAAATGCTCAGAAATATATATGTAACCTATGTGAGGCCAAAACTCGAATATGCAGCCCCCTTTTGGAATCCACACTTGAAAAAGCACGTAGCTAAGTTTGAAAAAGTTCACAGACATGCCACGAAACTGGTGCCAGAAATACGCAATCTCAGTTATGATGAGAGGCTAAGGGAATTAGACATCATCACTCGAAGCTAGAAGATTGAGGGGGGATATGGTGACAGTCTTTAAATTCCTTCATGGTTATGATAGAGTGGATAGGGATCGATATTTTGATATGGCTGGCTCTAGAACTAGAGGTCATAGTTTGAGGCTTCGTAAGAAAAGTTCTTTGCAGGATGTAAGGAAACACTTTTCCAGTGTAAGAGTAGTTGATAATTGGAAATGGCTAGGCGAGGAGGTAGTTAATGCTATCTCAATCCATAGTTTTAAGGACAGGTATGATAAGTATCACTAAGTATAAAATGGAACCGATCAGGAAACGGGAAGATACGAGCTTTGGGCTCTTTCCCGTAAACACAATTAGGTAATCATAATTAGGTAATTACTGTTTCCATCTCATCTCCTACTCTGAAGTCTTCATGCATTTGAGTCATTAACTTTTCCTTGGTCACTGTTGAGAAAACTATTTCTGGCTTTGGTCCTCGCTTTGCAAAATCTATTCCTGGTAGTTTTTTCAGCCAGATAATTTTGATGTGATTACCTAATTGTGATTACCTAATTGTGTTTACGGGAAAGAGCCCAAAGCTCGTATCTTCCCGTCTCCTGATCGGTTCCATTTTATACTTAGTGATACTTATCATACCTGTCCTTAAAACTATGGATTGAGATAGCATTAACTACCTCCTCGCTTAGCGAATTCCAATTATCAACTACTCTTACACTGAAAAAGTATTTCCTTACATCCTGCGAAAAAGTTTTCTTACGAAGCTTCAAACTATGACCTCTAGTTCTAGAGCCAGCCATATCAAAATATCGATCCCTATCCACTCTATCATAACCATGAAGGAATTTAAAGACTGTCACCACATCCCCCTTCACTCTTCTAGCTTCGAGTGATGGTAAGTCTAATTCCTTCAGCCTCTCATCATAACTGAGATTGCGTATTTCTGGCACCAGTTTCGTGGCATGTCTTTGAACTTTTTCAAGCTTAGCTATATGCTTTTTCAAGTGCGGATTCCAAAAGGGGGCTGCATATTCGAGTTTTGGCCTCACATAGGTTACATAAATATTTCTGAACATTTCCTTGTCCATGTGCCCGAAGGCTACCCTTACATTTGATAAGAATGCATATGCTGCCCTTACTATGCCATTTATATGTATTTCTGGAGACAAATCTGCCAGTATGTTTACTCCTAGATCTCTCTCATTTTCTGTCTCTTGAAGTTGTACTCCAGCCACCGAGTAGTCAAGCTTGGGCCTTCTTGCCCTTGTACCCATTCTCATTACCTTACATTTTGAAGTATTGAATTTCATTAGCCACTTTTCTGACCACTCATGCAGATTATTTAGATCCTCCTGAAGTTCTCTACCATTGTTCTCGTTTTTTACTTTCTGCACAATCTTTGCATCATCTGCAAACATATTCATGAATGAATTTACAGACTCTGGTAGGTCATTTACATATACAAGGAACAAAAGTGGCCCTAAAACTGAACCCTTTGGAACTCCACTACTAACTCTTCTCCATTCAGACACTGAGTGTCTTACTCTAACCCTCTGTTCCCTTCCTTCTAAGTAAGTTTTTATCCATTCTAAAACATTTCCACCTATTCTAGCCATTGATTGCAGCTTCCTAATAAGTCTCCCATGTGGAACAATGTCAAACGCTTTCTGGAAGTCTAGGAATATGCAATCTGCCCAGCCCTCTCTTTCCTGTAAGATTTGGCTTACCTCATCATAAAATTCTAATAAGTTTGTTACTGTTGATCTACCTTCTCTGAAGCCATGTTGCCTCACTGACAAAAAGTTGAAGGATTCCAAGTGAAGAGAGATATGTTTCCTTAGTAGTTTCTCCATAACTTTGCAAACTATGCTGGTCAAGGAAACTGGTCTATAGTTCAGAGCCGTATCCCTCCTTCCCTTTTTGAAGATAGGTATCACATTTTCTTGTTTCCAGCATCTTGGAATCTCCCCCGACTCCAGTGACTCCTTAAATATGATACTTAGTGCCACTGATATTGTGTTTGCGCATTTTTTAAGCACATGAGGGGATATGTCATCGGGACCTGTAGCTTTATGAACATCTAAATCCATCAGCGCTTTGCATACCTCTGTGGCTGTAAGGTTGATGTTCTCTAATACCGGCCCTTGAGGTTCTATCACTGCAATCTGAGGGGGTGGGGTATTTTCTACTGTAAATACTGACTGAAACTCCTTGTTCAATTCTTTGCAGATCTCTTCATCCGTCTCAGTGATGCTTCCATCCGCTCTCTTTAGCCTTAAAACCTGTTCTTTTACCTTCAGTTTTCCTCTGATAAAGCTGTGGAAAAGCTTGTGATTTTCTTTAGCCTTCCTGGTGATGTCCCTCTCATAGTCTCTCTCTGCCTCTCTCCTTTTACTTAGGTAGTCATTTCTTGCTCTTTTGTAGGTTTGCCAGGCATTTATGTTTTTTTCTCCTCCTATACCTTTTCCAACATTTGTCTCTCCACTCCTTAGCTCTTTTACACCCATTATCGAACCATTTCTCTCTGGCATGAATTACACCTACTTTGGTGGCAGGTATGCAGCAATCTACTATCTTCCCATATTTCTCACAAAAGATGTCATACATTTCTTGTACAGATTTGTTGTAAAATAAGGTATTTCTTGTGTGATGTTTTAGGGTGTGTTATTACACCTTGTTCTTCAAGAAGTTTATATGTGTCCTCCACAGAATTCATGACAATGCTAGGATATTCTGACTCACTATCATCTGTAATCAAAACTTTACAATTTGTGCTATTTCTATATCTCGCACTGCCTTGATAAAATATTAATTTTCCGAACAGCTGTCAGTCGTAGATGTGGATGAGCCCATAGCTCGTGTTTCTTGTCTCAAACAAGTAATATGATATTTCATATTTTGAGCAAAAGCATCTTTTTCATCATAAATATAAGCAAGTCTAGCAGCAACTTCCTCATTTATAGTGGAGCCCTGATTGCCAAAAACTTTTTCCCCATATCACTGGAGAATACACTATGCACCGCAGTATTTTCATTGCTTTGGCAGAATATTCAAAGCTCCTGCTCAAATGATTTTCTTGTTTTAGATGAAGAATGCTCAATGCTTGTTCTCCCACATTTCTTACTTTCTGCAGCTGATGCTATGTCATCCTCGTAATTCTTCTGAGCTCGAGCCAGATTACCTATATGGCACAGAGACTGGTAACACTATTTGTGATAGATGTGTTTGGTCTCACCAGGAAATGTCAGATATTTCACTCTATTTAGAATATCAAAATTCTGACCGATTTTAGTCCAGTCTTCACAAAAAGATTATATGTTCTCTAAGGATTTGCAATTGAATGGGGACCACTGCCTGACTCTTTCCAAATGATGCATTCATCCATTTTTCAAAGCTGCTATGATCAAGCAGTCAATGGATGTACCTACAGCTCACCATTTGTCTTGATTCTGGAAAAAAAATGAGAAGAATTAGATAGTATTATGATACAATATAAAACTGTAAATAGTTATGCAATATTTTAGCTTTTCAGATAATGAAATGGACACAATGGCATTAAATATAATTTATTGAATAAAATTTTGTTTACATAATATATATTCTGGCAGAAATATAGTTTGCAATGTATCTAATATATGTAGTTTTCCATATTATTGCACCCGATATTACGCGAATGTTGAAGCATTGGCATTCCAAGAAAAATTATGTAAAAACTTGTCAGCAAGTTGAATTCCATTAATTAACACCTAAACCTTATGAATATGTAAAGAAACTACTGTTGGCAAAATAAACAAAGTAGCGCCATGATGTGAACAAATATTGCCTGATGAACAGTCTTCTTTACCAAAACAAACTAAAAGAAAATTGAAATATTACAAATAAAATAAAATAGATGTATTATAAGATACTAATAATGATTAGTTTATATGTTCAAAATTTTGTTCACTATTAAAATACTCATGTTTTGTAACGCACACACACACACACACTCTCTCTCTCTCTCTCTCTCTCTCTCTCTATATATATATATATATATATATATATATATATATATATATATATATATATATATATATATATATATATATATATATATATATATATATATATATATATATATATATATATATATATATATATATATATATATATATATATATATATATATATATATATATATATATATATATATATATATATATATATATATATATATATATATATATATATATATATATATATATATATATATATATATATATATGTGTGTGTGTGTGTGTGTGTGTGTGTGATTACCTAATTGTGAATACCTAATTGTGTTTACGGGAAAGAGTCCAAAGCTCATATCTTCCCGTCTCCTGATCGGTTCCATTTTATACTTGGTGATACTTATCATACCTGTCCTTAAAACTATGGATTGAGATAGCATTACCTATCTCCTCGCTTAGCGAATTCCAATTATCAACTACTCTTACACTGAAAAAGTATTTCCTTACATCCTGCAAAGAAGTTTTCTTACGAAGCTTCAAACTATGACCTCTAGTTCTAGAGCCAGCCATATCAAAATATCGATCCCTATCCACTCTATCATAACCATGAAGGAATTTAAAGACTGTCACCATATCCCCCCTCACTCTTCCAGCTTTGAGTGATGGTAAGTCTAATTCCCTCAGCCTCTCATCATAACTGAGTTTGCGTATTTCTGGCACCAGTTTCGTGGCATGTCTTTGAACTTTTTCAAGCTTAGCTACGTGCTTTTTCAAGTGTGGATTCCAAAAGGGGGCTGCATATTCGAGTTCTGGCCTCACATAGGTTACATAAATATTTCTGAACATTTCCTTGTCCATGTGCCTGAAGGCTACCCTTACATTTGATAAGAATGCATATGCTGCCCTTACTATGCCATTTATATATATTTCTGGAGACAAATCTGCCAGTATGTTTACTCCTAGATCTCTCTCATTTTCTGTCTCTTGAAGTTGTACTCCAGCCACCGAGTAGTCAAGCTTGGGCCTTCTTGCCCTTGTACCCATTCTCATTACCTTACATTATGAAGTACTGAATTTCATTAGCCACTTTTCTGACCACTCATGCAGATTATTTAGATCTTCCTGAAGTTCTCTACCATTGTTCTCGTTTTTTACTTTCTTCACAATCTTTGCATCATCTGCAAACATATTCATGAATGAATTTACAGACTCTGGTAGGTCATTTACATATACAAGGAACAAAAGTGGCCCTAAAACTGAACCCTGTGGAACTCCACTACTAACTCTTCTCCATTCAGACACTGAGTGTCTTACTCTAACCCTCTGTCCCCTTCCTCCTAAGTAAGTTTTTATCGATTCCAAAACATTTCCACCTATTCTAGCCATTGCTTGCAGCTTCCTAATAAGTCTCCCATGTGGAACAATGTCAAACGCTTTCTGGAAGTCTAGGAATATGCAATCTGCCCAGCCCTCTCTTTCCTGTAAGATTCGGCTTACCTCATCATAAAATTCTAATAAGTTTGTTACTGTTGATCTACCTTCTCTGAAGCCATGTTGCCTCACTGACAAAAAGTTGAAGGATTCCAAGTGAAGAGAGATATGTTTCCTTAGTAGTTTCTCCATAACTTTGCAAACTATGCTGGTCAAGGAAACTGGTCTATAGTTCAGAGCCGTATCCCTCCTTCCCTTTTTGAAGATAGGTATCACATTTGCTTGTTTCCAGCATCTTGGAATCTCCTCTGATTCCAGTGACTTTTTAAATATGATACTTAGTGCCACTGATATTGAGTTTGCGCATTTTTTAAGCAGATGAGGGGATATGTCATCAGGACCTGTAGCTTTATGAACATCTAAATCCATCAGCGCTTTGCATACCTCTGTGGCTGTAAGGTTGATGTTCTCTAATACCGGCCCTTGAGCTTCTATCTTTGCAATCTGAGGGGGTGGGGTATTTTCTACTGTAAATACTGACTGAAACTCCTTGTTCAATTCTTTGCAGATCTCTTCATCCGTCTCAGTGATGCTTCCATCCGCTCTCTTTAGCCTTAAAACCTGTTCTTTTACCTTCAGTTTTCCTCTGATAAAGCTGTGGAAAAGCTTTGGATTTCCTTTAGCCTTTCTAGTGATGTCCCTCTCATAGTCTCTCTCTGACTCTCTCCTTTTACTTAGGTAGTCATTTCTTGCTCTTTTGTAGGTTTGCCAGGCATTTATGTTTTTTCTCCTCCTATACCTTTTCCAGCATTTGTCTCTCCACTCCTTAGCTCTTTTACACCCATTATCGAACCATTTCTCTCTGGCAAATTACACCTACTTTGGTGACAGGTATGCAGGAATCTACTATTTTCCCATATTTCTCACAAAAGATGTCATACATTTCTTGTACAGATTTGTTTTAAAATAAGGTTCTCCAGTCAATAACTGCAAAAAATTCATTCATTTTGATGTAATCTCCTTTCGGATAGTTCCTCCTCATGTCCTCAGTGCCTCTACTCTCAGGCAGAATATCTTCAATGATATACTCCATCAACAACACACAGTGGTCACTCTTTCCAATTGGTGGTTCATACTCAATTTTTTCAATATTCAACACATTTTCTGTGAACACTAGATCAAGTAGTGATGGCTCATCCCCACCCCTGGCCCTCGTTGGTTCCATTACATGTTGGTGTAGGAAATTCCCTTGTATGCAGTCTAGGAATCTTGCCCCGAATGAGTCCTCACCACTGTGTGGGTCAAGATTTATTCAATCTATCTCTTTATGATTAAAATTCCCATAATCAAAATCCTACATTTTTTTCCCTGTGCCATGTTAACAACTGAGTTTATGACTTCAATAGTACCTATATGACTTTCCTCATAAATTTTGAGCCTATTCTGGTTCCTTGGTGGGTTATATACAACAGTTATTATAATGCTCTCTGACCCAGTATTTATGCGAGCAACATGAAATTCCTTGAACTCACTTTCTATAGCCAAGTTTATTTCTTCAACTTGAATCCTTTCACTTATGAGCAGTGCTATCCCTCCACCAGTCCTCTCAGATCTTTCAACCTTTAGTATTCTGAAGCCCTTAGGAAAAACTGTGACACTGTTTATGTCCTCACTCAACTTAGTCTCTGTGATTGCCAGTATATCTGCCTTACTGTTGTGAATCCTATCTTTTAATTCCACTGCCTTACCAGCTAATCCCTCAGCATTTGTGTATAACAATCTTAATGAGGCCCCATCCCCTGATCTTCTGTCATTATCTTCTTTATCTCCCCTTTGTCTGGAAGAACTCTGAAATGAAAATTTTTCTTCTCTTTTTTATTTCTTTTCTCATTTAACCTTCTTGCCTCTTGCAACAAGTTTTTGATCTTTCCCATCTCTTCCTGTGTTCTGTATCATCTAATGAACACTTCTTTGAATTCTTGAAGGTCTTTTAGACTTTTTATTCTCAACAATATTTCCCTACATGTTTCCCCTCTCTCAACGGTTACTTTTGTTGGTCTTGACTTTCCTTCCCTCGAATATTTACCTAGTTGGTGTATGTTTACAATATCCTTAGGACCACAAACTACTCCAAGCTTTCTTATCAGGTCTACAACCCTAGCTTTATTTTCTTCAAGTCTCCCCTGCCGTGTTGGCTCCTGGGATTCGCTTATGCCTGAGATTGCCACTGTATTCTCCTTATCAAGTGCCTGTTTGATGAGTGGGTTTGCCCTTTCCATCACATCGTCTTTCATTTTTTCGATTACTGTCTCTTTATAGTCAACTGTTTGTATGTTTTCCAGTGCCACCACCTTTACAGCCTCTTTTACTGCCACATTCCCCTTTAGTGCATCAGCAAAGGAAGTTTTCATGGCATCATTTTCCATATTCAGCTCCTGGAACTCCTTTCTGAACTGTTCAATGTGTTCCTTAATCTGGACATTCCAAGCGGCAATCTCGTCTCTCTCAGAAGAGAGCAGTGAACTAACATCTAATTCCCTTTGGTTGTCATTCAGCTGTTTGTTTTTATCTTCTTGTTTAGAAATTCTAGTTTCTAGTTGACTCTTTTCCCCTTCCAGCTTCTTTATTCTTTTTTGTAGTTCCTTTCTCTCCTGCTCTTGTGCTTTATTTGCTTCCTCCAAAGATCTTATTTCCTCTCTGAGTGCTTCATTCTCTTTCAATTCTCCATCCATATTCCGAATTTTTTCATCAAGGCTTATAACCATTTCCTCTAAATTCTTGATTTTCTGTTTAAGTCTCCTAATGGCTACCCTTCCTCCCGACCCATGGGTGGGGGAGGTTTGGTACAGGGATGGCCTCATTTTTATGTTCTCCCTCTCACAGAATATAGAAAGAAGAAGAGAAAGAGAAAAAAAAGAAAGAAAAACTTTTATTTAAGCTTCACACAGAATTTTTATATCTCCATATACGTGCTGTTTAGTGACTCAATTTATCTCTTTTCTGGTAACACACATCTTAACTTAAAAAGTTGACCATGGTAATTTAAGGATAAAAAGAAAAAGAAAAAATGCAACAAAAAAGTCAAACCTGAAGGAAAATTCAAATTTGTGTCTGAGGAAGCACCCACCTGTTTCTGCTATATATTCTTCCTAACTGATAAACTCACTTGCTGACCAAGATATGTTATCACAGGATTAGACTTTACATTTAACTCAATATATATACAAAGTAAAAAACATAGTAAAAGAGAAAGCTAAAAGAAAAGAAAAAAAAAAGACAGCTGTACTACTTGGCAACTTAACTCAGTACTGTTGACAGGTGTATATTTGGAATTTATTTAATTATTCAATTATTTCGAGTATCAAACAAACTAACAAGTTAATATAAATGGGAAGGATACTGATTTTAACAATATATGGAACCACAGGATCAGGTAAACGGCTTAAGAGCTTTCCCCAGTTTACACAAAAAATTAGGTAATGTGATGTGATGGCTTCACCTCTGGCAACTCTTCTAAATTTCCTTCAAGGCAGAACAGGACAGCAGGTTCTCTCTCCCCTCACGAAAATTTTCTCAATTTTTTCCTTTAATATTTTGGACAGTCTCGTCATACAACAAATATAAGTTTTGTACTCACAATACTTGTGTGTGCACGCGCTGTGCATGTGTGTGTGTGTGTGATTACCTAATTGTGTTTATGGGAAAGAGCCCAAAGCTCGTATCTTCCCGTCTCCTGATCGGTTCCATTTTATACTTAGTGATACTTATCATACCTGTCCTTAAAACTATGGATTGAGATAGCATTAACTACCTCCTCGTTTAGCGAATTCCAATTATCAACTACTCTTACACTGAAAAAGTATTTCCTTACATCCTGCGAAGAAGTTTTCTTACGAAGCTTCAAACTATGACCTCTAGTTCTAGATCCAGCCATATCAAAATATCGATCCCTATCCACTCTATCATAACCATGAAGGAATTTGAAGACTGTCACCATATCCCCCCTCACTCTTCTAGCTTCGAGTGATGGTAAGTCTAATTCCCTCAGCCTCTCATCATAACTGAGATTGCGTATTTCTGGCACCAGTTCGTGGCATGTCTTTGAACTTTTTCAAGCTTAGCTATGTGCTTTTTCAAGTGCGGATTCCAAAAGGGGGCTGCATATTCGAGTTTTGGCCTCACATAGGTTACATAAATATTTCTGAACATTTCCTTGTCCATGTGCCTGAAGGCTACCCTTACATTTGATAAGAATGAATATGCTGCCCTTACTATGCCATTTATATGTATTTCTGGAGACAAATCTGCCAGTATGTTTACTCCTAGATCTCTCTCATTTTCTGTCTCTTGAAGTTGTACTCCAGCCACCGAGTAGTCAAGCTTGGGCCTTCTTGCACTTGTATCCATTCTCATTACCTTACATTTTGAAGTATTGAATTTCATTAGCCACTTTTCTGACCACTCATGCAGATTATTTAGATCCTCCTGAAGTTCTCTACCATTATTCTCGTTTTTTACTTTCTTCACAATCTTTGCATCATCTGCAAACATATTCATGAATGAATTTACCGACTCTGGTAGGTCATTTACATATACAAGGAACAAAAGTGGCCCTAAAACTGAACCCTGTGGAACTCCACTACTAACTCTTCTCCATTCAGACACTGAGTGTCTTACTCTAAACCTCTGTTCCCTTCCTTCTAAGTAAGTTATTATCGATTCCAAAACATTTCCACCTATTCTAGCCATTGATTGCAGCTTCCTAATAAGTCTCCCATGTGGAACAGTGTCAAACGCTTTCTGGAAGTCTAGGAATATGCAATCTGCCCAGCCCTCTCTTTCCTGTAAGATTTGGCTTACCTCATCATAAAATTCTAATAAGTTTGTTACTGTTGATCTACCTTCTCTGAAGCCATGTTGCCTCACTGACAAAAAGTTGAAGGATTCCAAGTGAAGAGAGATATGTTTCCTAAGTAGTTTCTCCATAACTTTGTAAACTATGCTGGTCAAGGAAACTGGTCTATTGTTCAGAGCCGTATCCCTCCTTCCCTTTTTGAAGATAGGTATCACATTTGCTTGTTTCCAGCATCTTGGAATCTCCCCTGACTCCAGTGACTCCTTAAATATGATACTTAGTGCCACTGATATTGTGTTTGCGCATTTTTTAAGCACATGAGGGGATATGTCATCGGGACCTGTAGCTTTATGAACATCTAAATCCATCAGCGCTTTGCATACCTCTGTGGCTGTAAGGTTGATGTTCTCTAATACCGGCCCTTGAGCTTCTATCACTGCAATCTGAGGGGGTGGGTATTTTCTACTGTAAATACTAACTGAAACTCCTTGTTCAATTCTTTGCAGATCTCTTCATCCGTCTCAGTGATCCTTCCATCGGCTCTTTTTAGCCTTAAAACCTGTTCTTTTACCTTCAGTTTTCCTCTGATAAAGCTGTGGAAAAGCTTGGGATTTTCTTTAGCCTTCCTGGTGATGTCCCTCTCATAGTCTCTCTCTGCCTCTCTCCTTTTACTTAGTTAGTCATTTCTTGCTCTTTTGTAGGTTTGCCAGGCATTTATGTTTTTTCTCCTCCTATACCTTTTGCAGCATTTGTCTCTCCACTCCTTAGCTCTTTTACACCCATTATCGAACCATTTCTCTCTGGCATGAATTACACCTACTTTGGTGACAGGTATGCAGCAATCTACCATCTTCCCATATATCTCACAAAAGATGTCATACATTTCTTGTACAGATTTGTTGTAAAATAAGGTTCTCCAGTCAATAACTGCAAAAAGATCATTCATTTTGATGTAATCTCCTTTCGGATAGTTCCTCCTCATGTCCTCAGTGCCTCTACTCTCAGGAAGAATATCTTCACTGATATACTCCATCAACAACACACAGTGTCACTCTTTCCAATTGGTGGTTCATACTCAATTTTTTCAATATCCAACATATTATCTGTGAACACTAGATCAAGTAGTGATGGCTCATCCCCACCCCTGGCCCTTGTTGGTTCCATTACATGTTGGTGTAGGAAATTCCCTTGTACGCAATCTAGGAATCTTGCCCCGAATGAGTCCTCACCACTGTGTGGGTCAAGATTTATCCAATCTATCTCTTTATGATTAAAGTCTCCCATAATCAAAATCCTACATTTTTTTCCTGTGCCATGTTAACAACTGAGTTTATGACTTCAATAGTACCTATATGACTTTCCTCATAAACTTTAAGCCTATTTTGGTTCCTTGGTGGGTTGTATACAATAGTTATTATAATGCTCTCTGACCCAGTATTTATGCGAGCAACAAGAAATTCCTTGAACTCACTTTCTATAGCCAAGTTTATTTCTTCAACTTGAATCCTTTCACTTATGAGCAGTGCTATCCCTCCACCAGTCGTCTCAGATCTTTCAACCCTTAGTATTCTGAAGCCCTTAGGAAAAACTGTGACACTGTTTATGTCCTCACTCAACTTAGTCTCTGTAATTGCTACTATATCTGCCGTACTGTTGTGAATCCTATCTTTTAATTCTACTGCCTTACCAGCTAATCCATCAGCATTTGTGTGATTACCTAATTGTGTTTACGGGAAAGAGCCCAAAGCTCGTATCTTCCCGTCTCCTGATCGGTTCCATTTTATATTTAGTGATACTTATCATACCTGTCCTTAAAACTATGGATTGAGATAGCATTAACTACCTCCTCACTTAGCGAATTCCAATTATCAACTACTCTTACACTGAAAAAGTATTTCCTTACATCCTGCGAAGAAGTTTTCTTACGAAGCTTCAAACTATGACCTCTGGTTCTAGAGTCAGCCATATCAAAATATCGATCCCTATCCACTCTATCATAACCATGAAGGAATTTAAAGACTGTCACCATATCCCCCCTCACTCTTGTAGCTTCGAGTGATGGTAAGTCTAATTCCCTCAGCCTCTCATCATAACTGAGATTGCGTATTTCTGGCACCAGTTTCGTGGCATGTCTTTGAACTTTTTCAAGCTTAGCTATGTGCTTTTTCAAGTGCGGATTCCAAAAGGGGGCTGCATATTCGAGTTTTGGCCTCACATAGGTTACATAAATATTTCTGAACATTTCCTTGTCCATGTGCCTGAAGGCTACCCTTACATTTGATAAGAATGCATATGCTGCCCTTACTATGCCATTTATATGTATTTCTGGAGACAAATCTGCCAGTATGTTTATGCCTAGATCTCTCTCATTTTTTGTCTCTTGAAGTTGTACTCCAGCCATCGAGTAGTCAAGCTTGGGCCTTCTTGCACTTGTACCCATTCTCATTACCTTACATTTTGAAGTATTGAATTTCATTAGCCACTTTTCTGACCACTCATGCAGATTATTTAGATCCTCCTGAAGTTCTCTACCATTGTTCTCGTTTTTTACTTTCTTCGCAATCTTTGCATCATCTGCAAACATATTCATAAATGAATTTACAGACTCTGGTAGGTCATTTACATATACAAGGAACAAAAGTGGCCCTAAAACTGAACCCTGTGGAACTCCACTACTAACTCTTCTCCATTCAGACACTGAGTGTCTTACTCTAGCCCCCTGTTCCCTTCCTTCTAAGTAAGTTTTTATCGATTCCAATATATTTTCACCTATTCTAGCCATTGATTGCAGCTTCCTAATAAGTCTCCCATGTGGAACAGTGTCAAACGCTTTCTGGAAGTCCAGGAATATGCAATCTGCCCAGCCCTCTCTTTCCTGTAAGATTCGGCTTACCTCATCATAGAATTCTAATAAGTTTGTTACTGTCGATCTACCTTCTCTGAAGCCATGTTGCCTCACTGACAAAAAGTTGAAGGATTCCAAGTGAAGAGAGATATGTTTCCTTAGTAGTTTCTCCATAACTTTGCAAACTATGCTGGTCAAGGAAACTGGTCTATTGTTCAGAGCCGTATCCCTCCTTCCCTTTTTGAAGATAGGTATCACATTTGCTTGTTTCCAGCATCTTGGAATCTCCCCCGACTCCAGTGACTCCTTAAATATGATACTTAGTGCCACAGATATTGAGTTTGCGCATTTTTTAAGCAC